>JAYEVD010000105.1:0-84789 GCA_036346405.1 Phyllostachys edulis
GACCAACTCTAGAGGAAACGGGTGAGTGTGGGAGAGGGTTTTGAGGGAGAGGACATCGTGGGCCCAACGCTATGCGCCATACACCATAGTTTTGGACGGATGCCATACGGTTGTGTAGATATACACTTCGGGTATTACTCCTAGGCCCAAAATAAGGGCCCATATCCCAAAAAATAGTTATCAACGGTGGATATGGTAGAAGATCCCTTTCCATCAACAACCTTCAATAAAGGCATCTCTAGTGCAAGAGACGCTCAGATACAGGCTTAACAAGAGAACAATGTCACATCATAAAGCGTATGTACAAGAGTCATAACTTCCAATAGAAACAACTATTTAACGTATGCTTAGACGATTTGACCAACTTAAGAGTCCGTCTAAGCATCTCCATGTTCAAATGCAAACTATTTGGAGGCCTGTACTTAATTTTCCTCCCATGCGAACTGCTCCAAGCGGTGGACTCCTTTTGAAGCTGTGACATCGATACAAACTGCTAATGCTTGGTCCACGGTGGCAAGTTGAGGCCCTTTTTTTCTCTCTCAAGTGCCAAGTGTTAGCGCCGCGTTGCACATACCCTAAGGGTATGTACAATAGTTTGTCTTTTAGTGTTGCCTCTAAAGGCTTCAACTCATGTACAGAGAATCTTAGAGATAACATCTCCAATAATTTATCTATAAAATCATTCATTTTCAACATAACTTATTGTCGCATTTATCGAGTCGCCGAAGCCATTTAAATAAAAAAAGAGGAAAATGACGTGGAGTATCTTGGGAGAGAATGGGGCATGCTTTATTAATATGAACCGGGATTATAAGACCCGATTAGGGACTATCTCTAATTACATTGAATGCTACTGCTTTGACTTCGTGTTGCCTTGCTCGTGTCTTCGTTGTCGCTCTCTCGCTTTTTATGCTCCACCATTAAATAACTCCCGAAGAGGCGCAAGCATTCCGGAGAAGGCGCCCTCGTGAAACGTTACGACCGGTCGGAGGTTTAAGGCGCTAACAACGTGTTAACTACCTTGTGGTTAAGTGCCCGTGAAAAGCTTAACCGTATGGTGGTTTATTGTCGCTGTCTTGTATATCATCGCATGGCATGGAACATTCAAAGACGTGTTCTATTCATCATACTAAGAAGAAATACCACCATAACTTTTCCGAAAGCAGCCTACCCGTCAAAGCCTAGTCCGACCAGTGGTGCTCGCCGTAACCTCTCGAATCCTCACGACCAAGGAGGTTAGCCTTAGGGTTACGACTATGAATACGTATGGTCTTTTATGTATTAAATTAATACATAGAGGTTTTAATCCTCGTCAGCTAGCCCCCGAACTTTAAATGAACAGGTTGTGTGAACACCTTCTTCCGATGAAGTTGTATCGGGAAGACCCCCATTTAATGCCGTGACATTCGAGGTGGTCTATGTTCATTTTAAAGTTGAGAACTTGCCTTGGGAACTAAAGAGTTCCTCTGTCCGTTGGGTGAAAAAGAAGCTTTTTGCCGTTTAGACTTTTGTGGATAACCTCCGATCGTAATTTAAAGATCTGAGGCTATAAAATCCCCATCGCTAGACCTTTTGGAGTTTTTACGCTTCCAGATCCCCTTTCTGATCCCCTTTGCCGAGAAAAAAAATCTTTAGTCCTCTTTTCTTGTTCTTCCGACCACAAAATCTCCTACGACCACTACTCATCCTTGAGGATTTTCATCATGTCGGAGCAAATCACAAAGTGGTTGCCTTCGGAATTGAGCAAGAAAAAGGTTAAGGCGTTGGAGAAGGTTGGGATGCTCCCGGACAAGAATTTGATCAGATGGAGACCGGCGATTGGAGAGCACTTTCCGAGCCGCCAAGATGGGGAATCCTCGCTTTCCTCGCCTACATCGAATGTAATGAGGCTGTTAAGACACAAATTTCTTCTCCAGTGATTCTTGAGTACTATGGGTGGAATTGGTGAATTTTATTCCAAATTCCATCGACAATATCAAGATCTTCACATATTTGTGTGAAGCATACCCGGAGTGCCTCAGTTTGAGGCTCTTCGTATTTCTACCGAATGGTGATGGCGAGAACCACGGAGACTCCCTGAGAATGTACATTGCGCCTTCACGACGGAAGGCCGATGAGTACATTCATATGTACTGAATCCTCGTGGTCGCATGGAAGAAGAACCGTTCTACATGACTTGCTATAAGGGATGATGGCCTCTACTTTCCGGATAAGAGCGAATGAAAACCCCAAGTGGAGAAAGACCGTGGAGAAGATAGGGTGATCGGAGAAGATGGGTGGACGCCATCTACGACCGAGAGTCAAGGGCTTGACCTCTGGCATGTGGTGAGAGACTTCACCAAGCGCCAGACAGTTACGCTCAAGCTTGGACTCATTCCCCGACGGTCCATTGGTCGTGATGAAGCTATCTCAGAGGTGGTAAGTCTTCGAGAGAAAGTCCGAACAAGATTTTGTTATTTGATTTTGGTACTACCTTAAAGTCCGCCATTATTTCTTTTTGCTTTTTAAAGCCCTTTCCCCGAGGAAATCGGAGAGCGATCAAAGTAATCCGCCTGGGGAACTCCGCGAGAAGGCCGATTCCCGAGATCTTGGCTATAGTTCCCGCCAAGAGAAGCTAGCAAGGCTTAAGGTAAATAATCAAAAACTTCTTTTATCATGTACACATATTCTCCGATCAGATTTTTTGATCATGTTCTATTTCTGCAGCTGGTCGGATTACGAATTACTCAGGGTGAGGGTCAGCATCCCACCATGGTTCCGACCGATTCGTGCCCTGATGCACTGGAAGAAGATGAATCTCCCGAGGTAATAGAACATTTTAGACGAATATATATGTAGTTTAGATAAAAGATTTCATCACCTAACCAAATTCGTTTATTGGTTCATGTGGAGAAGGTCAAGGCCGAAGTTCGCGCGATCGCAGAGATCAGAACCCTGACCGGTCATTGACGATCGGACAAGATGTTATCAAACAATCGGTCCGGAGGTTGGTGAAACCACTCACCACCAGATGGTCAAGAACGTAAACCTCAATGAGCCGATCGAGGGCATCGCTCCGACATGTTGTTGGATGATGCAACGGGTTTAACCAACTCGCGGGTTTGAACCCCCAAAAGAGAGAAAAGAAAAGGAAGGGTGACGACACGTAGTTTACCTTCCATTTATTCAAAGTCAAATCTCAAAACTAACCAGTATGTACAAATGAAAATGGTCGATAAGCACATACCTCTAATGATTTCTTGATGATTTGATTTTGAACTACCCTTCTTTGCTTTATGAGGTTCGGTGTTCCGGCTGCTTCCGACCGACTCCTCTTGAGGACCATGCATTCATGGAGATCCCCGACCAAAGTGCTTCCCAGGATAGAACTCCTGAGGAAAAAGTGGTCGAAGAAGCCCCCGAGCAGGTGTCAAGGCCAACGGTCGAGTTGGATCCAGTGGTGGTTCTAACTCCTTCTACGGAGGTAGATGCCCCTAAAGGCCCTCAACCGATTCCGACCAATGTTGGTAATTCCTCTCAACCCGACAAGTTCCTTTTCGCCTCGATTTATCGAGGATAAGGAGCTTGACGAGGCATGGGGAAAAATATCGGATTATCAAATCAAAATGCATCCCGATTCAATATTTGGTGGTTATAATGATTTGGCGATCCGTAAGTATTCACGCACTGCCCATAGTACTTCTCAAAAGTTTATAAGGAACTTAAAGAGAAAAAAAATACTATTTGTACAAAGATCTCGTCGAGAATTTTGGTCTGGTCGAAGGATTGACCCAAATAATTAAGGACTTGGAGCAAAACACTTCAATTGGAAAGTAAGAACTTCCCACTTAACATTTTTTTTCTTTTTTCAAAACTTTGCTCTTTTTTTAACTATTCTCCCTTATCGTATTCGATAGATTTGGAGAAAATAAAAGAAGAGACAATGGCTGAGAAAGCCAAGACAGCTCTGCTTGAAGAAGAAATTAAAGCTAAGGACTCCACGATCGCAGGTTGCATTTAACTAGCAATGAAACACTTAACAAAAGAATTGAAGGTAATATGTCGTAAACTTGACTTATTGTCTTCCTTCAATTATGTTTGTGCTTATCACCGCTTCACTCCTCAGAGAGCAAAAACAAGCTTTGGACAGTAAGTAAAAGACTCAAATTTGAGCAAGACAAGCAAAGCTCTTGTGCAAAACATTGATGAAAAGATTCTATTTTTGAACAAGATGATCTTTGATATGGGATCAGATCAAGTCCGCCTACTTTAAGAGATCCAAGAGAGAAAATGAACTATTTGTGTTAACTTCTAGAGGATCTTAAAAATCTGCTCAAAACTACTCTAAGAACTATGTCCAAAGCCATGAAAACAAAGCGTTGTTAGTGGAGTTAGTTTTACTTTGGCAAACCGAAAGCTTCCGACCTCCATTGATCTCCAAGTTGTTGAAGATGACTTCAATCGCCCACTGAGGAGGCGACCAAGTTCATGGAAGAACTCAGCCACTTGAGATAAAGTTGTAGAGGAGATGGAGGTCAGATCTCCATCAAGCAATAATTAACTTGGAGATATTTCGAGAGTAGGACCCTGCAAATGCAAGAATATTGAAAAACAATGTATAAAACTTATCTTTTATGTCATCAACAATGCTTTTGTTTATCCTATTTGACTTTTAAAATTCTCGTATACCTCCTAGCCCCCTAATGTTTTATAGTAGAAGAACTTACTATACAAGGTAGCCAAGATAGAGAATGAAAGTCGAAACCATTGTTTTGAAGGTATGTGCGATATGAAGACAAAATCGATCGAGCAATACTAGAAAATCATTATGGTCGGAACGACTTATGAGTTCGCCTAGTTATAGATCCTTGTTTGTCATGATCGAAATACCAATCAAAAGTTGTACATGGTCTAAAAAAGACTTGTTGTATTGACATAAGAAAAAATACAAGAATGTATGCAATTGAAGAGAAGTGATCGTATTTATATATACAACCTAAAACCGGCCTGAAAAACCGATAAGAATAGAAGATATAGAAAACATTTCGCAAAACGTGTTCAAGCTCAAGTCCGACGGCAAATGAGGATCAGAAGAAAAGAACCATCGCTAGGAAGCTCCTTCCAAAGGTGACCATGTGCGAAAAAGAGAGACTTCGACTAGGAGGCTTTCCGTGTCCGACCAAGAGCCAAACGAGAGTAGAGCATAATGTTGAAATGAAGAAATATAGTCTTCATGATCTTAATAACATAATGAACTATACATTGTCGCTTGTGTTATGCTCTGCTTATCAGATGGTCGCTGCGGAATCATTCATGGAATGATCACGACTAGGACCTATACAACAGATGACACGGCGATGTCGCTGCTAAAGAGTAACAAAGATCCCGATAAAGGATATCGGAGAGAAAAAATTGTCTTCTCCGACCATTTTAAACAACAACAATAGATGACCGAGGATATAGGCATAGATATATAAACCTGTATCACTTGTCGAAAAACAAAAGAATGAATATACTAAATCAAGAATTGAAATAAAGTACAAAATAATTAGACGTAAAACTTACACAATTGATCAATGTTCCAAGAATTTGACAAAATTTGCCCGTCCGACATGGCGAGTCTAATAGAACCTGGTCGGGTGACTTCGACCACAGTGTAAGGACCTTCCCACTTGGAAGAAAGCTTGTTGTGATTAGCCTGATTCTGAATTTTTCTGAGAACCAGATCACCTACAGCAAGGCTACGAGGTTGCACCTCCACGACTATGGTACCTTCGCATGGCTTGTTGATATACCGCCGATCGCATAAGGGCTTGATTTCGCCATTCTTCAAGGAAATTGATGTCGCCGAGTCGTCGCTCATTCTGATCATTTTCATTAAAACGACCGCTCGAAAGCAGAGCCAATTTTGAGTTCGAGGAAGCATGCTTCAAGACCATAAACCAAAAGAATGACGTTGACCGGTCGCATCGACTAGTCGCGGGTTCGATGCCCATAATACGATGGGAGTTCTTGAGCCCAAGCTCTCGACCGCTTGATTAACTAGTCGAATACTCGGCGTTTGATCCCTTGCATAATGATACCATTAGCTCGCCAATCGCCTCTATTGCTCGCTGGATGAGCAATGTATAAAATGAACTTTGACGCCAAGTTCATCGCAGAATTTTGGAATTGATCACCGGAGAACTAGGCACCATTGTCTATGATTATACGACCGGGTACACCAAATCGTGATCACATTCTTCATTAGAAATCTCTTAGCGGCCTCGCTTGTTGTTTTAACAACAAAGCTCGGTCTTGATCCATTTTGTAAACGTGTCAATCATGACGAAAAAGAATTGCCCCCGGTGCTCTTGGGAAAGGTCCCAGAATATCCAGTCCCCAAGTTGCAAAAGGCGAAGAAAGAGGAATTGTTTGTAAGGCTTGTGCCGATCGATGTACTTGTTTGCTATGGAACTGACATTGTACACACTTCGTCACAAGCTCTTTTCAAGATCATAAAGGCGCTGGCCAAGAGTATCCTTGCCTCAAAGGCTTTACCCACCGGCCGCTCAGAGGAATGATGTGCTCCATGAACTTCTTCATGGATTTCTGCTAGCAACTTAATGCCATCCGCTTTGAGATATGCATCTCATCAACACTCCATGAGATCCTCGCTTATACAAGGTACGCTCGATTAGAGTGTATGATTTGGCTTTTCGGTTATATGATCGCCTCTACATCATCTTCCTAATTATGTCATGTCAAGATAATTGTAGATCGATGTCATCCGGCTCTACCTTGATCGTGATACGCAACCGTCAATGACTCGTGGAGTATCCATGTTCCTTTGATCGGTTTGTACGACCAGAAGAATCATGTATGTTCTCGGAAGGCTCGACTACCAAGGGTGAATCGAGTTGCTCGAGAAAAACTCCGGCGAGACGTGGCCGACCTCGTGAGAGCCATCCGCGCTAACTAGTCTCCGCCAGAAAGTTTTCCTTTCTAGGAATATGTTGATCCGGAAACCCAAGAAGTGCTCGTGTTTCCGCAGATCCGCCAGATAAGATGACATCTTGGTACTCGAGCATTGATACTCTTTTCCCTACTTGATTCGCAGACTAGTTGAGAATCGCCTTTCAGTAATTCATAATCCCGAGCTTAACGAGTCGCTTGAGTCCCGCCAAGAAACTTCATATTCTCGCCACATTATTTGTGGCAGGAAAATTTAACGGATGGCGACTTGAGTTGTTCGCCAAGAGGGATATCAAGACGACTCCAACCTCGATCCTTTTAACATCAAGGAACCGGAAGTACATTGTCCACTCATCGTGGTGTTCGTGACGTCGCCCTTGGGTGGGTTCAGGTTTGTCCATTCGCAATGAATTATGCTATTGCTGGGACTTTATTGCGTCAGTGAGATGAAATGGAGGTCAAACGCCCTAGCTCAACCGCCCATTTTGCTATTCGCCCCGATGATTCCCTCGTTTTCAAGGACTTGACCAAGGGGATATCCCATCAGTACGACCACTTTGTGGGCTTCGAAAGTAATGCCTAAGCTTCCTTGAAGACATAAGGAGGTCAGAGCAACTTCTGCACTGGGTATCTTTCCTTTGGTCCATGTAAGACTTCACACGTAATATATCGGTCGTTGGATGTTATCCCGTTTCTACGACCAAGACACCGCTAATCGCTTTGTGGCGCTTGTACCACGAATTAGCAATGTTTCATCCGATCTTGGAGAAACTAAGACCGGGTGCTTGTAATGTACTTTTTAAGTTCTTCAAAGGCATCGTTTGCCTCTTTAGTCCACTCAAAACTCCCGTGTTTCCAAAGAAGCTTAAAGAAAGGTAATCCTTTTTCACCTAACCTTACTATGAAATCGACTTAGCGCTGTCATACAGCCGGTTAGCTTTTGGACCTCTTTCTTTGTGGTCGGAGGGCACATCTCGTCGATGGCTTTTATCTTTACCGGATTTGCTTCAATACCTCCAATGAGACTAGGAAACCAAGCAATTTTCCAAAGCGAAACTCCGAACACACACTTTTCCTGATTTAACTTGAGGTTATGCCTTCTCGTGTTATTGAAAGTTTCTTGTAAGTCATGAACATGATCACTAGCGTTGACGCTTCTTTACGACGGATCGCCAACGTAAGCTTCAAGGTTCCACCTATTTGTGGATTAAAGATTTTTGTATCAACCTTTGAAAAGTTGCACCACCTTTTTGAGACCAAATGGCATCTTAACGTAATAATGAAGTGCCATATGGGTGATAGAGAAGTTTTCTTCATCTTCTTACACATGTTAATCTGGTGGCACCCCAATATGCATCTAAAAACTTAGTAACTCGCACCGAAGGTAGAATCTATCGCTTGATCAATGCGCTGGAAGGGAAAGTCATCCTTCTGGACAAGCTTTATTACGATCCAGAAAGTTAATACACATTCACCATTTTTCATTATTCTTCCTAACCATTACAGGGTTGGCGAGCCACCGAGGGTGGCTTCACTCACGGATGAATCTAGCCTTAAGAATCTTGTCAATCTCTCGATCGATTGCCTCCTTCCGATCGGTGCAAAACGCCGTAGCTTACGCTTGATCAGCTCTTATCAGCCGAGAGCTAACTCGTGCTCGATCACCTCCGGGACTCTGGCATATCGAACGCCGCCAAAGCGAATCACGCTCGATGGTTCGAGGAAGGAGACGAAAGCGAATTTGTAAAATACATAAGTAATTCTCTATAGATTCTTTTTGAGTGAATCCAACTTTGTTGGCTTCCTCTATTAGTGTACTAAATGGTAGAACAAGATTTAGGCATGTCACTGCTTTCAAAAGAATTGTGGGTGCTTTTTACTTGTGCTCTTTTGCATGTCTTTGAAAAATCATAAAACATGCATCATAGCTCCAAATGAGGTGAACTCAATTGTGTTATTCATCTCATGAGGTGCTTGATTTACCATAAAAATCCCAGGTGCAACACCTCCTTGGAAAATTGTGCTTGAGAATTTAATTCGGATGAACAAGAATCGATTTGAATTTTCTAGCATTTTCCAGTCGGCAGCATTTGTTTTGGCCATATCTTTTGCATTGAGAATCCAAATAAATTGGTTCTTATTGCTAAATTCTTTAAAAATCATGCTCTTGCTGCTGTAAAAATTTTAGAGTATTTGGAGAAAGTTTGCTGTTGAGTCTTTTAGGTTTTCGCCGTTTCTTCTCGGTTCTTTATCGCTTTTTGTTAGGTGCCGATTTGAGCGAGTGCGTTGATCCCGTGAGCGAACCTTTGCAAAGATAGTGAACAGCTCGAAAGAAGGCAAGCAGTTTGATCATGTTTAAATCCTATTATTTTCAAAGTCTAATACTTTGTTTAACTTGTATGTATGCATTGCTATTTTGTTGTTAAATGATATCGATTAGTTGATCCCATAGATGCATACTCTGTAGGTAAATGTTCAATCTCTACTACTATGCCTAGGAATATCTTGCTGTGGTTAGAGTTCGATGGATGAGCTCTCACCACTTAGTAGTTTGCGTTGATATTACTTAGAAATGCTTAGATTGCGGTAGAATTGGGCGGTCATCGACTTAGTCGATGATCTTGATCACACAAATCTAATTATTATTCCATTATGTCCAGCACTTGTGCTTTGTTAATTTGTAAAGTCAAAACAAAACTAAAATGAAAACTATTTGGACTTGGGCACAATGGATGATGGTGTGATTGTTGGTATGTGGAATGGTGCCTAAGTCAACAAGGACCTAACATCTTGTTACACTAAACTAAGCAATTTTATGCTAACCACGACGAGGGATATGGGACCCCTTGACTAAGTACTTTTGGCGGTGTTAGCTTCGAGTTGCATGGTGGGCTATTGGGTGAGCGATGTGGGGTTTATCCACTCAGGAGCACCACCCGTATAAGAAGTGAGCATCTTTGATGACTCGCATCAATGTATGGGGAGGTTGTATCCCCATATGGGCTTACTCGTTGTTGGCACTCAATATTGGAAACGTCTCGTTGGACTTAGCTGTGCCGCATACCAAAGGAAGTGTGCTAATAGTTTGGCGAAAGGCGTCGACGTGTGGGTACATTGGTACACCCCTGCAGGGTTCAAACTATTCGAATAGCCTTGTCCTAGGTTATGGACACGCTTGGGGAAGTCTTTCGAGAGTTAGACTATAACCTTTAATTAAAACTTGACATGGGTGGTATGAATGGGTAATTCATGCTATTGTTGTGGTGACTATTGGGTTAGTCACTTCGTGATTGTTGTTGTCATCTATCTATTATTATTATGTTATTGTCTCATTGTTATTTACAAATTAAAAAATGAATTGCAAAAGCTGCTTTGAATCTATTTAAATATTGCAAATGAAAACTTGCTTTATGCTAAAATGAGCCTAAAGCCTTCCACTTAAATAAAGCTTGCATGTAGCATATGTATAGGTCTCATTACTTTTACATCGCCGGCCTTATGTAGTACATTTTGTACTCATTTGCTTTGCTTAATAACTTTGTTGCAGAGGAGGTGGAGCCCCAAGGGCCCTACTTTTGTGAGATGTGCGGTGGTTGGGACGACTAGCTTATGGTTCGGCTCGATCGGTTGCCTTGTGGGCTTTAGGCAAACCGTATGGTTTTTGTTTATCGCCATCTTATGGCTTTTGCTTCCATTGTTATTTATCTTTCTTAGTTGTTATTTACGGTCGGCCCTTTTGTAATAACTCTCTCTATTATGTATGTCTTTGGTTTACTCTTGTTCGTGCTTTGGTTCTATGTCTTGTATGATCTTGATGCATAATTTTGTAAAGGGTGTGTATATCGTGCATTTCTGGGAAGTATACATATCTCGAAGACACGGGTTATTTGGTTTGTGATGTTAGGGTCAATGGATGACTAAGCATTACAAGCTAAATAAGTCGGGGTCCTCACACAAACCGCCCAACTCATTTAGGTTTTGAGTTTTTATGTTTTTGGTCTATTTGCTTTGGGGTTTTGATTGGATTCAATACAAGTCTTCCACTGTGCTTGTATATTGATCTTCATAGCTTTTATAGCTATTGGAGTGAAAATCGTATTGAATTCCATCAAGGTGAAAAAGAGATCGTGCTCCTATTCACCTCCCCCTCTAGTCACCTTTTTGGTCCAACACATACATCTCTACACTCTAGGTTTGCATCACCTCTTCCTTGTTGAAATAGTCAAAGAGATACTGGCCGGGATACTGCACCACCGTCGAACATACGACCATGACATGGGAGCAGGGCCTATGCAGAAGAAGGGGCTTAATGCAACTCATACGCAACTAGAGCGGCGTAGTGTGCACTCGTGGGTGATCCTCTCGCGGTTTGTCCCACGGCGTCCTTTATCCCTGCACATTATCTTGAAGCCAAGCTCCCTTGTACCCATCTTGAATGCTCGGTACATCTCACCCTTCTTGCTCTTCTCCTTCATGTACTTAGTGATCATGGCGGAGCAGAGTACTCTGTTATTTGCCATGGCGAGCGACACGTTGTTGCTTCTATCAACACAAAGTAATTTATGGTACCGCGAAGGCTTATCTCCACAATACCAACCAAAGGGAGGCACCCTGCACCACGCATGACCCTGTGTACACCTTGCCTAGATTGGTTGTCATGATACCATATCGAGCACCACCCCTGTCATGTAGCAGCGACCTCTTCTCCTTAGCCTCGTACTCAATCCAATCCGAGAAGCATTTCACCTGCGCCCTCGTCTTCCTCGTCACACTAGAGCCATCTGTGGGTAGTTGTAGCAATGCTTCGGGGACCTGGTCAGCGCTTGGAGCGGCCTTTTTCGCTGCCTCCCTTCTGTGCGTCTGGATCCGCTCATCTAGAATATACCAGAGTGCTTCAAACTTCGCCATCGATTACGGTTGCACAACCTCCAACAGTTCATCAAGTCCTTGTTATGAATCGCTTGTAAAGTTTGCACCCAAGTGCCTCATGCACCATCTCGCTTCGCAGATCGCTTATGGAAGTGATTCGTTCTCTGCTTGTTGTAGCTGAGTTATTGCACTCAGTAGACTCGCATATTGATCATGTATGACACATACGTTAGAACGGCCCTATACAACATAAATCATCAAAATCCTTATGAACCACAACCAGCTGTCTGTATTCTCGCTTTCAATGAAAGCAAATGCCATGGGAAGAACTTGATTGTTCCTGTCCATTCCTATTGCAGTCAGTATCTGGCCCTTGTACTTTCCAGTCAAGAATATGTCATCCACGCACAAGATTGGACGATAGTGCTGGAATGCATTGATGCATGGACCAAATGTGAAGAATGCTCGCTTCAGTACTCGCTTATTGGCCCACTTCGGATGCGTGGAATCTTGAATGTCGACATGAGTGTCGTGATTCCTGTCTTGTATGACTCGGAGTAGCTTGAGGAGGTTGTGGTAGGAGTCCTCAAACGTACCAAACCTTGATTCCAATGCCTTCTGTTTTGCCCTCTACGCCTTGGCATAGCTGACTGTGTACTGAAAACTTGTCTCAATCGCCCGAATGATGGACCATAGCTCAAAATCTAAATTATCCATGATCTCACTGTACATGAGATTGGTGATGAAGCCTGATGACAGGTTCTTGTGGGACTGCATTGACTAAGCGACGACACATGTATGAGGGACCACTATAGAGTATTTCTAGTAGGTGTCTCACTTAGTCTGAAATACGTGCACTCGCCAAGGGCATCACTCTAAGTCTTACTTCACGTCGTAGCATCTTAGGTTAGACTTGACGACTATGAATGTACATTGCACGGACAAGGCCCTTAATTTGAACGGCTCCTGCACGACCTCCTTGTATTTGTACATAGCTCCTTACTTGACCTTGCTATGGTCGTACTCCCACGACACACGGGAGTCTTCGTTAACGACGAGGTTGTTGAACTGGTATGTGTTCCACTCGGATGGATCCGCCTGCTGGTCCACATCATCCTCGTCGTCGGATCCTTTATCTTTTGATAATACCATGTAGTCCCGGTCTTCGAGATCCATCTTTTGCACTAGGCTTCTTGCTCCCCAGTCTCGTCAGCAAGCCCACTAGCTTGCCCGACTGAAGGAGTTACTTCCGCAGGGTCTTCATCGACAGCATCAGCAACTCCGGGAGCTTCAGCCATTGTGTGCGTCGCGCTGTGGTTGGAGTCCCCGACATCTTCTTTAGTATCACCACCCCCTTCTTGTTCAGCCACCGATGCATGAGTGGGCTTAGCATATGCCTAGGCCAGAAGGACCAAATCACACCCTTTCTCCCTCGCCATGCGTACATATGATTGCTATGACCTTGTTCCCTTGAGCTGCACTAACTCCCAATATATGCGCTGTGTTGCTCGGGGGGCAAGGCGACTCAATCTCAGATCATACACATCATGGTCCAAATCGAATGAGTGAAACAACCACCGCATCACAACGCCCCATGTACGCTACTCTAGTTTTGGCAGGGCACGGTCGCTGATTGGAAATAACGCAAATCAATCCCCTCGGGACCCTCAAGAATAGTACTCTAATCGTAGTGAATTTTGAAGTTGGTGGCGTCCGACATATTTGATGTACTGCACCGTGAACAAGATTTTCATGATTAATCACATATATAAAACTAGACTACCCACCAAAAATGATTATGTACAACATACTACACTACGTAACCGTACACCCAAAGCTATGTAATCCATTCGATTAAAAATTTTACTTGAAAGGTGGGCGACTGGACGGACAACGCTTCACTAGCTTCTTCCCCCCCCTACTACTCCTCTCTGCTCTGCTTTCTTCCCTCCCATCTTTCTCTTTTTTTCTAAATAAAAGTGAGTTTTCCTCGAATTTTGGGGTTTTAAGGGTTTTTTTCTTGAATTTTTAGGTTTTAAGGGTCTTTTATAGTGAGATTGTGTCGCTATTTGGAATGACGATAGAGACTTATGAGATCCCTATCGTCATTTGAAATGACGGTTCTCCAAGCCTTAAAATTTAAGAAAAAAGATCCCTGTTGCCGATTCAAATGGTGATAGGGAGTTATGGGTACCCTGTCGCCAGAAATTGAAATGACGATGTGAGCCTAGTTTTGTAGTTGTTTTTTTTACTATTTATTTTTGTAATTATCTTTTAAATTAATAATTTTTTTAAAAAACTTGATACATGGCTTTGAGACTGGCCAAATGGGTCGCATTACCAAGACTAAGACGTGAATCCGACTAGTACTATCTGTCCTTGGTATTATTTTAATAAATTGTCAGGTTTACCATGACGGAACGCATTGCACCGACTACCGACGGCATTCTTTGGCCGAGTTTAAGACAGGTCCGTTTAGCCCGTCTGTCAAATGGTTCCCATTTTTGGCCCATCGAACAAGAAAATCCAAAAAATCCAAAAAATCCAGAAAAATTATAAAAATATGTAGAATTCTAAAATAGACACGAAAATTAGAAATCTCATATTGAAAATGTAATAAAGAGCTTTATTAATGTCAACTATTTGCCTCGTTAAAACCTTCGCCAAGTAAAACTCAAAATGAGAAAACCTTGGCAAAGGAAAAGAGTACTGACCTATAGCTCTACAATTCTCTGAGACATGATACATCTTTGTTCTATGTGCCTGTCATTGTCTAAGTACAAATTTTGAACACCTCCGACAACTCTGGATTTTCCACTGAGTGTTGTGTTCATGAATCGCCTTTTGTTCCTCAGCCCTTCACAGTTAGAAGGATCTCCACCATCTCACTTGTGAGACTTGTTCTTCTTTCCTCCAATATTCTTCCGTAAAGGCTGAAAGGCAGACTGAGGAGAACCGTAGAGATAGAACATTAACACATCACGTGCAAGTATGGATAGCACGATATGTTAACTTATGGGCTTGCCACCATTGTAAGATGTCGAAGCCTTCTGCGTTGAAATCCACCCATCATTGTCCGTGATAGGTGGATAGTTCCTCGCTTCCTTGTGGCTCTTAGTCGGCGGTCAAAAGGCGTAAGAAGAAGAAGACGAAGACCTTGACTGGACTCGGAGGAAGAGGCCCAAGATCGTGCCCCACATACTTGTCTTCCCACTCGAGGTGGGGGCTACGGAGGTCGTTATAGCGGACTCCTCGGAACTTATTTTCATACCTTTGGTAAACCTCATATAACCGAGAAACGAACTTCAGTAAAATAGTTAGTATAGTCTAGTCCCGTAGCATCACTAAGAAGATCAAGTAAAGACTAAATGCACCCATTTTAGCCCTAGGATCTAAAACAAATGCAAATGCATATAGGTAAGGGATTTTCTCTAATATTTAAGGTATTTAGATTTTATGGAAACAATGATTTCACGTAAAACTAAGTCATTTTCATACATTTTCAATTGAGTAGCAATCTTTAAAATAGTATGCACAATGATAGGAGATGTTGGATAGTAGACACGGACAAAGCAACGGTTGCCTCGTAAAAATTTCTAAAATGACAAGACCTTCTCAAGAACGAACCAATGTTGCTCGATTAATAGCAAAGTACCGCTGCTAGGATAGTGTGTTTGAATAAAAATGAAAAAGTGCTCTTGTATGGTAAAAGATGCTTAAGCATGAGGTAAGTAGAGTTCCACCTTACCTCCATGTCCAAACCGAACTTTCTTGCACGTACACCCATCGCCTGCGGAAGTTCTTATATTGTGCTATTCTTACGTTAGAATTATTCAAGAAAGAAATCGCATCGCTAAAAGCTCTAATATACTGGACTCAACCTCTTCGAACCACATTTGACTATAAGGTTGATAATATGACAAGCGATCGTTGATGTAGCAAGAACGAATCAAGATATGTACTCAACACCGGAGTAAGAATGTCCATAGCCCTAGAGTTTGAAGCGGCGTTGTCTAAGGTAATTGCGTAATATTTTATCTGAAGACCAAAGTCTTCCACGACTTTGAGAATCTGATTCGCAATATTCTCCCCTCATGTGCTACATCAATTAATTTCAAACCTATAATTCTTTTCTCCATTACCCGGTCGTCATTAACATAATGCTAACTACACTAAGATAATCCTCCCTAGCCCGACCACTCCATATGTCCGAGGTCAAGGCCACCGAAAATGTGCACGCATTTAAATAGTTCCTTTATTTTATTACGACGCTCATTATAGTATTTCACTAGATCCCTTGTTGTTGTCTGTCTAGAAACGGAAGAAAATCTAGGATTATACGCAATCCTAATATAATTTTGAAAGAAGCAGACTCACCAAAGCCTAACGGTAAATCCTCGAAGCAATTAAGCACGCAGAGAGATTGGCGGGCTATCCGAGGATCGTAGTCCCGATTAGATACTGCATCGTCGGGGTTGTATTGCAGTTGCGCTTTCATCGCCAATCCTTGCTTGGTTCGACACCTTGTAGCATGTCTAAGCAAGTGTCCGTTCTACAGAGAGACTTTGCGCGACAATTCATGGCGATAAATTTTACAAATAGCATATGGTACCTCATTTCATTGCGTCTTCTTAAGTTGTCCGTCGAAATTCTCCCACACTCTCGATGTAGACGGCCTCGACCTCTTTGCTCCGGCTGTCGTTGAGCCCGATGTTGATGTCGAGCGATGACGGAACTCCAGCACTTGCTCCTCGGTGAAACCTCTGGTTCATTTGAGGCAGCCGCATAGCTGCTCTATAGACGCATAATTTCGTCTCGATGAAAGTCTCGAACTCACTAAGAGCAAAGCTATCGTAAGGACTGCCCATAACGAAGCGCTAAAATCGAAACTAACATTATTACTACTTTAATCTTAGCGTAATAATAATTGACAATAAAAGTATTACAAAAATAGTATTGTACCTCTTTTCACGACTCTGTCAATTTAAAATTGAAATTTCCAAATTTTGGCACAAATTTTTGAATTTTGCCAAATTAGCTCAACACGGATTTGAATTTGCACAACACAATTTCAAAGAGAGAATAGAGAATGAAGAGGTCTTGAATGAAGGGGTATGATGCCTATTTATAGAAAAAAATTCATAATTTTTCAATTTTTTGCTATTTTTAAGCCCCCAACCAGAAAAAAATCATTCAACAACAAAAATTCACTCAACGGTAAAAAAAACGGCCGTTTTTGGCCGTCTTGAGTCTTGCACGCGGCACGCCATGGCACTATATAGGCGTCTTCTTCCACGCCTCGACCGTCTTCTCTCTCTGCCTTCCCTCGCCTGGCCGCCAGATCTTCTCTTCTCTTCTCGCCTGCCGCTTCGCCTCCCGTCCTCGCCGTCACCGATTCATGACCATCGCCTCTCGCCATTTCGCCTCATGGCTCACATGCATCGACTCCTCCCGGCCAGCGCCTTTCGCTCCTCGATCCTCCCCATGGCGGTGACCCGCCGCCTCGCTCTCCCCACGACTGGCGGCCGCCTCCTGCTCGGCGTCGACTCCTCGCTTCCACGCTGGCGGCGTCTCTCCATGGCGGTGCCTCCGTCTCTCCTCCTCCGCTCTGGCGAAGAGTCAAGGCGCCGCTTGAGCCCGCGACCTCCTCTTCCTTCGCTCCGGCCAAGAAGACTGCGGCGCCATGACCGCCTTCGCCTCGGCCCGACATCCCCGGCTCACACATTCGAACCGCAAGCGCGTTGCGTTGCCGGCTCAAGACGGCAAGATCGTTAGGAAGCCGTCTTGGCCGCCCACCGTGCAAGGTGGCGGCGCACACGCCCGGTCTCGTGTCGGGCCAGACACTCGCCTATAAACGAAGACGATAATATCGTGTTTAGCTGCACTCAACAGTAACGTGCTTCAGACTGGGGCCAAATGGGCCAGCTCTAATTGCTTTGCTTCGCTTTTCTTTCCTTTCCTTTCCTTTCTGTTATCGTACTAGGGCTCGCGAGCTCTGCCTTCTCTCGCTTCTCACCACTATACGAGCCCGGCGGCGACTAGGGTTTTGCTCCCGGAATCTCCTCTGGAAGCTGCCTCCCCCCTCCCGTGTCGGCGGCGATCTAGCTCCCTCCCCCGATCCGGTCTTTTTGATCTCCGGATCTCACGCAAGATGGTGTGTCTCTCCCCCTCCCCCTTTCCCGCCCTTCTCGATCCTCCAAAGTTGGAGATGCGGTCGTGTCTAATTGGGAGTTTGTGTTCTTGCGCAGCTTCCCCTCTCGCTCCTCAAGACCGCCCAGGGGCATCCCATGGTAAGATCCCAGTGATTGGATTCTTGGTTTAGTTCTTCGTTGGTTTCTAATCGGTTAGGGTTTTCGTCGTTTTTTTTGGGGTGTGTGTGTGTGTTCTTTAGCTTGTGGAGCTCAAGAACGGCGAGACGTACAACGGGCACTTGGTGAACTGCGACACGTGGATGAACATCCACCTCCGGGAGGTTATTTGCACCTCAAAGGTGCCACAATCATCTTGTGATCTATTTCATTTTAGTAAGCGCTGATTAGTTAAGGGTATTGTTTGGTTTTGGTGAAACTAGGGTACCTGTCCTTTGTTCTAAAGGAAGTATGCTCGAAATTGCAATTTTGATGCGGAGAAATTTTGGATTCCACTGATCTGGCCTGTTAGTTTGCGAAATGCCTTTTCTTATGGTTTATGGTTGGGATTGCAGGATGGTGATAAGTTTTGGAGGATGCCGGAGTGTTACATCCGCGGGAACACCATCAAGTATCTTCGGGTTCCTGATGAGGTATGGATTCTAGTGTGATGAATCTTATTTGCCTCTGTAGTTTGCTTGGTTGTTTAGATATGCCTGTTGTGATTTTCCTTTCGCATCATCAGGCAGTGTATTTCTGTTCAGGTTTCATTGTTGAATTGATTTTGAATATCGTGGTAGATCATGGCTAGCAAAATCAATATAATGTCATGTAAATCTGCTGTGGCTATCCTTTAGTTTGAAGTCACATGTTCCTTTTCAAATGTTTTTGGGTGGCAACACATCATGTGGTATATTTGACTAATCTCCAACATCACAGTTATATATAAGCCATCAAGTGCAATTCTGAAAATCTTACACAATCGACAGTGCATTTTTGTTCTGAGGTAGATTCATTCACAGTTCTCAGAGATATACTTTGCATGCTGTTGTTGCAAACTACCTTTGCTTGGGTATTGACGTATTGTTAGTTGCTCTTTTCTGTTTGGTGAGAACAAGACAATCGGTTTTTAATGCTTGAAATTTTCAGTAAATCTGCCTTATGGTGTTGTGAAATGATCTGTTCTCTTTGTTGATTGGGCATTTGACTGAGTAGGCTTGCTATTCAGCATAATCAGCCCCTACTATCTGAATAAACAATAAAGTACTTGATCTTATGTGGTCATTTAGATTTAGGTTATTTAAGTGAAATTCTATGGCCTAGTCAAGCTGAAATATCGATAGTCTGAATGTTAATATCAGGTATCAGCAAGTCAAGCAGTATTTAAACAGAAGTTATAAGGAAGTTAACTATTCATACCTAATATCCTCTGTCAAATAAGGCTCAAATAAGGCACTACTTTACTTAAATATTAGTCGTTTTTTGCATTTGTATAATCAAACTTTTATTTTTTTACCATCAATATATAAGAAAAATAGTATTTATATTCACTACATGAGAATAATTTAGTATTGAGCGGATTCATTGTCAAAAGTATAACGTACTTTCTGCTTTCGTAAAACTATTTTCTAGTTTTTACTCTATGATAGAAATGAGTGGTCAAACTAGCATCTTGGAGACCATGGAAGGCCAACAAGGACTTATGTTTAGCTGAACAGAGGGGGAGTATTTGATGTGATGGTGTGCAATAACATCAGCTCTAGTATGTGCACTGTAATCTTGACACAGAGTATTTGCAAAGGAATAAGTCCAATCAGCTAGTTACACAAGTGTTTCGCCATTACAGTACCAATAAAATATATTAAGACTAGAGCCAGTCAACTCGCCGCAAGGAGCCTAAGAATTTCTTTGGTTTATAACACCAAGTAAGTCTCCTCTTATGATAGCCCATATGTTCCAACTGTGCTGTATGCAAAGCTTCTTCTCCCCTGGCAAAGCATACTGAGAATAATATATTCATATCACGGGGAAGCATATATCACATTAATTCAGATCTCGATTGGCCTGAGATAACCTTCTCATCAGCATATTTGTTGTTATGATGAAACACACATAAAAAGGAGTAATATTTACTTGCTGGTGACTTATCAGATGAAGATAACCGAACATTTTAGATGTTATGAAATAAGATCTAGACTTTCATTTAGTACATGGACTAAAATGGTTCTACATTATTCACATCTTTAAGATCTGGGGGCAACAGAAGATATGGCAAATCACTTGTTGGATGTCCGATGTCCTTGGGAATTTGGGGTGGTGATTTCGAAGCATCAGTTCACTGATAAAAAAGTCTGGTATTATTTACAGGAGGGGTTTTTGGTTTTCACAAGTCCATGGAATGTGCAGAACAAAACTATGCTATTTTCTTTTCAATTTTCCTTGTTTGATCTCGTCTTTCTACCTTTTTTTTGTTGACCTGATGTCGGACCCTGGGAAATTAATCCTGAAATCATACGTGTTTACTGTACTTGTCCCATGATCAGTGGCTAGTACACACATTTACAACGTTGAGATATCACGTCCATACACGATATATTAAACAAGTAGTGCATAATTTACAACTGAACATATGCATGTAATGCGAGGTTTACAACATAAGGCCGACCGACCAAATCATACACATGATGACAATAGTTCAGTGGAAATCGTAGGCAAAAGAGGCATCAAACCCCAGTAAGTATGCCTCATCCTTCCTACAGGCAACTGACAAGGTGAATCCTTAGAACTCAGCATCAACGTCGTCAAAACCCGGTGCTTAAAAGTAACCATACGTGAATGTGAATATGTTCAACAAGCAACGGTGAGTACAATGATGTACTCCGCAAGACTTTTAAGCAAAGTATAATAATATGCCGGCTATGGCAAAGGAGGCTTGCTAGTCTAGTTTTGATTTAGCACAACATGATCCTTTTGTTTGCAATAATGATATAGTAGATTGTAAACCGCGAGTGTAAGAGCATTTGATGTTGATACAGAAGTAATTATCATAGTATAATTAACAAATATCTGGACCAAGGGCTTGTTGCCCTAAAACTCAATTCTCGACAAATTCCCTTTTGTCAACCACCATCCACATGGATTCCCTCATCCATGTCTTTTCCAACTTTTCTTTAGAAAACACGAGGCTACTAATGTGTGATTTCACTCAGCGATGTCTATAACCGGGGGCACGACTATTCAAATAGTTTTACACTCTGCAAAGGTTGTATAACTTTCTCCACACGACATGAACATCCTGCCATGCTGTGCATGACACGCGATAACTTCGGTACCCGATTGAGAGTCCATGACAGTGCTTTTACATAACCTATTCCAGCAATAAACCCACCCGTTGATCAACCTCCTTTAGGATGGGGAGTGGTCCTCCTTCATCCCAATTCTCAACGTTGTGTTGGTAGATCTTGCCTACACCGGTCAAGATCCCTATGGACACGGATACACCTCTATGCCTGCACTAGCCTAAGGCTACATCCTTCGGTCACTACACGCGGTTTGATTGCTAGAACATGACTTATTATACTAGGGCTTGCCTATACAGACACATGTGGTTTGCATGGATATACTTGGGTCTATGGCACAAAAGATCGGTCCTTGGCGATCTGGGCGAGATACTATTGACCAAACTCTTGTGCATCTCAAGACCGTCCCTACTTACATTCGCCCATGTCTAAAATGACTTTCAAATTTTATTTACTGTTTAAAATAACAGAGGTAATCTCATCGGATCATAACAATTTGTCCTCCCAAATCTTAAGTAACGATCGCTTTCCGGACTACGATCGATATCGATCTTAGCATGGCTAAGCTTCATCTACTCGGATAATCAACATTTCCCAGCTATTAGTACCCTACTGGAGATATTATTACTATGGTGACAACAAATGAGGATATCAATTTATCAAGGCATGGTAATGCAACAAATGTGATTTAACTATCGACCTTACTTTACATAGCGCTTTTATCAAAATACATGCATGCATAAATACTTGTAAAACAATATACATAACATTTTAAACATGGGTTCAACATGATCACGCTGGTGGGCTTGCCTTGCTCGTTGAGTGTTTGGTTCTTGCTCGCAACGCGTCACAAATTTTCGGGATGTTAGTATCTACACGCATAACTACAAATAACACCAATAAGAGCCAAAAGAATTTAAACAGAAGACAAATCCAAATATTTTTGCAAAATATGAAATAGGATGATTTTAGAAAAATCCAGAAACAAGTTTCACTTAATTTGGAGTTTATATGCAAAAGTTACAAGCATTTGAATTTGGTTCGATTTGAAAAATCAAGAAAATCTGAAAAGGAGGTGACGTAAAAGACGTATTATCTGATTTTACACTTTCTAACAGAGGAGACGTATTTCTTTAGAACTGAAAGCGTCTTTTTCATTTTTACATTTTTCTGAAAATCACTTTTTTACATGTGGGTCCTACATGTTTTTTAATCAGGTTTTAATTACCAAAACAAATGAGTGGTCTCACATGTCAATGACTTATTAGTCACTAATTAAGTAATTAACCTTAACCTAATTATTAACCCGGGTTAAGCCTCAATGTAGGGTTGGTCTACTGTGAATCGGATTTATGAAAACGTTTACAAGGCGGTGGGGCCCATATGCCAGTGACACAATTTTTAAATCTCAGTTAAATTAGTTTTTTGATTAATTAAACGGCGGTCCCACATATCATTGACTTAATACTTTTAACCACTGTCATTAGCGCTAACTAATCCTAATCTACTAGTAGGGTCCACAAGTCAGAGAGAGAGAGAGGGAACAGAGCACGTATGGCCGAAGGCATACCGAAGTCAAGAAGCGACGCTTCGCCACGTCAGAGGTGGTAACGACGCAGCGACAGCTTTGGCTCGAAGGGCAAAATGGGTTCCTGGGTTGACGAACGTACCAGTGGCGGCGACAGGGCAATGGACGGCCAGAGTGTCGGCGGCAGCGACTTCCAGAGGTGGCGCGATCGAGGTCGAGATACTTTCGCGAATCAAGCGTATAAGGCGAAAGGAGGCACGCATGGGTTCTAGGAAGTCTCTGCGATGCTTTTGGCGGCTGCATGGAGACCAAGGGTCGATGGAGTAGCGACGACAACGATTTCCGCGGTGGCACCATGGACGGTTACGGGGAACTCTAGGCTACACAAGCTAAACCTTGATTCTACCCAACGCATTAGCTCTAGGGGGCTACTAGGAGCTCACCGAGGTGGTTGATGACGTCGGTGGTAGAGCAACGACAGGCAGGGGTGGCGGCGTCGGCATCACGGTGATGGCGTGTTACGACGATGAAGAAGCTACAAAGAGGTGCACATTAGCTTGCACTCTGAGGACGACTAGGATAGAAGGAATTGGCCGGTGATTCACTGAGGTGGCGGCAATCGGTGAAAATGGCGGTGGCAGCCGGAAATGGGGAAGAAGCGTGAATCCAATGATTCTCTGCGGGTGGACCAACATCAATGAGGGGATTGCATTATTAGGGTATGGAACACATCATGACGCGGTCGGGTAGGGCTCAAACTCTTTGAATGGCAAGAACGCGTCGGCTTGGATCAGGTGTGGCCGCGATTTAAGATGATGAAGGCGTTGTTGAGCCGGTGGCTACATTGAGCAAGGTAATAGCATGAGGAAGGTGTGAGACGGATGGTGACGCAGAGTGTTGAGGAAAGAGCTCACCGTGCAATGGCGCTTGGAGGCGAGGCGAGAGCTCTGCTCTTGGAGGAGGCGAGAATGGCGAGCTGCGGTGAAGATGATGCAATTAGATGGCTTATATACTGAAAAGAATCGTGTGAGATGAGCGGCGAGAAAATGGCGGCGCGACGAGAACTTGAGGGCGTGCTCTTGGTTCTCCGCCCAATAGGGAAAAAGGTATTGGCGGTGTGGTGGTTGGCCACTGTGGCGTTAGGAGGGTGACGGTGATGCAGAGGTGATGGCCATGCCGGTTGAGGAAAACCGTGGGCGGCGGTCGCAACCAGTATGAAGGCAAGTGAGGTGGCGAGAGCCTTGAGCAAGGTGGAAGAAGAGTCTTGTGCAAAGCGGGCTTGCGGCGTCGTGAGGGAATGGGTGGCGAGGTGGGTTGGCGTTGGGCCTTGGCGGTGGCGTGGGATGGGCCTCAGCAGGCTTTCGGCCCAAAAGGCAAGGCGGAAAAGAAAAGGTTTGGGAATTTTTGAATAGGCCTGAAGTTTGAGGCATTTTTAAATATAGTAAACGAGCTCCAAAAAATATGTTTTTTTGGGGGGGAGGCTCCTGACTTTATCTAGTTTTTAATAAAATTAACCCCACTATTTTATGAGCTTTCAGTTTTTCTCGAAAATTATTTTATTGCTGCAGCCTTTAAGAAAAGCTTTTAAATAATTAGGAAAAGCAAGAAAAGTTCAAAAATCAAGCCAAAATGTTTTCATGTACTTTCGAACAGGAAACACAAATTTAGGGCTGTTACACTTGAGATGTCCAATAGCCAATGGAATGTGCTCAATACCTTTCAATTTCATTTTCACTACATTTGTTTTACTTGGGTACTTTCGCATTGTTTTTAATTTCTCATTCTTTTCTGTCCATGTCATTCCCTCATGTTCTGTTATAGGTTACCTTCAGCATGAAGATAAATTAGCATTATTCTGTTATCTACAGTATGTGATCCTGATTGCATGAGTTATTCCCCCAGGTGATTGACAAGGTTCAAGAGGAAACTTCTAAGAGCAGATCAGGTATACACCTAAAGGCTAAAGCTGTTGTAATCATCAGTAGACCAACATTGGACCACATATATACCTTTACATGTTTTTTTCCTTAAACTGACTAATACATTTGTACTAAAACTATATTCTATTAGTTGTGTGATTTATGAGCTGCTCATTACTCAATTTTGTAATATGAGCCAAATTTAACCTTGTGCGGTCTCCAAGAGGCAACTTAACTTCTGCCATAACTCATAATATGTTAATGGAAAGTATAATATTATGAAATTATTCTAGATGACAAGTATATTTATGTCATTTTTCATGTGGCAATGCAAATGATTTTATGTATGCTAGTGATAAAGTTTATAAATGTTTGACTGCACATATACGATTTCTGACAAATATTGTGAAAGTATTTGTTCAACTGCTCCTTCACTTCCATAGGTCCTTGATCTTAACAATACAATGTAGATTGCAGTTTCAAAACTAAGCATGATGAATACATATATGTTAGCAGTAACGATGTTATGGAACAAATTTATGGCACATTTGCTGGTACTGGCTAGATCGCACTAAGGATCTCATCTGTAAATGCACACTGTTGTAGTACAGTATTTTTACAGTGTGCAGTGTGTTGATACTAATGCTTGTGGTCAGTTTCCACTTTCCACCATTAAGGCGCAAGTGCACTCATTTATTTGTTACTATCAATTCTCTTAGATTTTGACCCCCTTTTTGGATAGCTGCTGAGGTTCAGTGCAGTCCTGAATTATTCATGCTCTTGTAAATGCAGATAGGAAGCCACCAGGTGTTGGCCGCGGAAGAGGAAGAGGAGATATAGGCGCCAAACCTGGAGGCAGAGGCATCGGGCGTGGCCAAGATGATGGAGGCAGCAAAGGTGGTGGTGGCCGTGGAAGGGGTGGAATTGGAGGTAAAGGTGGCAACAAAGGTATGTGCCTGACTTTCATTACCAAGTACTTTTGGATTTTGTTCGAGGAAGTACTGATCTGTTCTACCTAATGGCAGGTGGGGGCCGGGGCCGTGGGTGAGAGTGATCTTCACATGTGAGAACGCCGCATTTTTAAGGCTTGTAGTCGTGTTGCATAGACTGCTTAGGACATGAACCGTGGAATTAGAATTGTTGGGTTTTGTGGTACGACTGAAATGGTTTGTGGGATCGGAAGTTACTGAGGAAGAGGCGGCAGTTGACTTGCCTCTGTTCCTCGAAACAATTTACTTGATATCTGGGGTATGAGCATTATTATGGGTACTAGTCAACCTGTTCATTTGCAAAGTACCCGCCAGATTAGTTGATGTCGCTGATTATTGAGATGCTGCCAATGCTTTCTGTGCTGTTAGTTGCAAGAAAACACCTGTGAGGTTGTGACTCTGGGTGTTCAAGATCATATGCGGGGTTATCGAGGACTGCAGGACATGGTTTATACATATACGCTAGTTTGGTGAAAGAAATGCTCAACCAATACCACGATAGGTGAAGATGATACATAAGGGCAGAAAAGATCGAACTAATTAAATATGAACAGCGGCCAAGTGATCAATATTTGACAGTAAAGGGGAATCTGGTATAATTTGATCCAGAAGAAAAGGTATAAATTCAAATTTCCTTTCTAACGTGTGTCGGAAAATAACCAATACTGCCAATGCGGTCTAAACGCTAGATATTTGACAGCAAGGAATCGGGAAGTCTCTGCATGAGCGTTGTCTTTTTCCGTTTTCTCCCCTTCAGAAAATCTGCGTACCAAATTGCAGAGCGCCGTGGATACCTCTTCAAATCCTTATGAGCAAAATCAACATAATAGAGCCCATATATAAACTGGTTACTGAGTAGTTCATATAGATCCATCAGCAACCAGACGAAGTAGCCCCTAGTACTTGAATCATTCCTGGTGAAAAAAAGGTTTACTTTAGGGTATTGTCATATCAAAGTCTTCCACAAAAAAAAGAAGTGCCAGAGTCTAGACTCCTACCCTTTTTTGGAGGGTCTGGGCGATATATCTACTGACCATTATTTTGGATAACCATTAACGATTCCTAATGCTAATATTTTATCAATCACGTTTTTAGAAATGCCCACCATTCAACCATTAACGATTTCTATGCTCACCATCAACCACATTTTTGGAAATGAACTTATGAAATACTTACAAAATTCCCACTAAATTCTTGCATTTCAAACAGGTAGACACTACACCTAGCAGCAAAATAGGATTTGGTTTGGGAAAATTAGTGCAGTTCAGTAAAAAATTATATTTTGTCACTCTTTTTCATACTCCTGGGAGTACATACTCCTGGGAGTACATACTCCCACTTTTAATATACCACTTAAACGAACAAATTATACATTTTTTTATCACTTTCAGTATATTTAAATACCAATTATGAGATACACCGATGCGATTTGATTGGAAAATTTTCATTGGAGCCTCTTTTTTTTTTTGCTATATACTTTTTTCACATATAAAAAGTATATGCACAATTTTTTTTATAAAAAGTGTAAATAAAATTTTCATAGAACTCACTTTGGGGTATCTTATAAATCGTCCATTTTGTACTCTCGAGAGTATATACTCTCGTTTCTAATATACCACTTAGCGAATGTATTATACTTCTTTATCACCTTCATTATACTTAAATATCAATCATAAGATACTCTAATATGACTTATTGAAGGAAATCATTGGAGCTCTTTTTTTTTCCCTATATACCAATTTTCCTATATAAAAGAAGTATATACACAAATTTTGCTACAAAAAGTGGACTTTAATGACATTTTTCACGGAACTCACTTTGGGGTATCTTATAATCATTCTTGGAGTATGCTCAAATAGATAAAGATGTATCATCATACGATTCAAGTGATATATAAGAAGTGGGAGTACGTACTCCCAGCAGTACCATACCATTTTCCTACACACACACTATCCTGCACCCCAGTGTAAAATACTTATTCTACACCCTAACCCAAACCCACACCAAAACTAGTTCTTGTGGTATGAACATTAGCTATGTGTTGGTGTGCTAGTGGTTGTGATTTCATTTTGTTGATGTAGCTTTGGATGCAAAATCGTTGTAGGTCATGTTGATGTAGCTTGTTAATATTGTAGACGAATGTATGCTGCATATCGTCGTTAGAAAATGTTTTTGGATTGATCGGTCTATGTGTTACGAATTGGTTGTTCGATCGCATGCTGATTCAATTTAATCGGTCAATTTGGGTTAGTATGACATTGTCTTATTGCTCGGGCTGATGAATGTCATATTTGTTATGTCCGGTTGTTGCAAGTGTCTATTTTAGATAGATAGAATCATGCATGTGCATCACAATGGCGCAGTGACATACAACGACAACTGAGCGTGTTGGTGTATGCCGCACGACCCTCATTCGACGAGTTGGTGGCAACTGTGAAAGGGAAGTTGGGGGTGGAAGGAAGACAATGTGGGTTTTCGGTTGGATGGGATATATGATGTTGGTGTTGGCCCCTGATCGTTGATGGTGTTGCCAATTTCATCGGAGCTTGAGTGGGACACGTATAAGGAGGTGGTCATTGGGTCCCAACTCAAGTCGCTTGACCTGGTGGCGGTGAAGGTCGTTAAATTGGAGCCGCAAGAGACAGGCTTTGATCTCAATTGTTCCCTCAGCGCGGACGACGACGACACAGAAGCTGCTTACTTGTCACCAGCAGCTCTGAGGATCATTGGCCTAACTTCCAATGGAGATGGAGGGAAATCTTCTTGGAAGCCAACCGACCCTCCCTTCCCCTAACACCTTGAATGACATCTTTGTGGAGCCCTTAGCACCGTGGAGTCCCGAGGTAGGGGTAGCTAGTGCATGAGTGAACTGTTTTGATGGGGCAAGAGCCTCGGACGAGTTGGATGGTAGATTATTTAGTGAAACGACCGATGATGATGAAATGTGATGAACCTTAAGGTTCTATTTGTTGGTCCGATCTTCGATGAGAAACGATAAGTCCGGTAGGCGTCGCTCAACCTCACGATCCTGACTCACGAACACGCAAGGCTCGAAACCCGCATCGCCGAATCGATCGACTAGTCGTTATCAACCGTGCACGAATACGGGTTGACGACCACGAAGGTCGATTCACGCATACAAGAAGAAGCACGCAAGAACAAGATAATAAGCAATCTGAAATTGCAAATAGGATTGAAAGATTTAATTGAATTGGGATTACGAATAAGGATCTTGATTGGGTGGTCTCGTCGACACACGCAAAAGATACAAGTTGCAGCGTAGGCAAACTAAACTTAAACAAAATCCAAGGAAAACTAAAGGGGTGCGACCTCCTTAAATAAGGAACGAGGAGCCACAAAACTAACGAACTAGCGAGGTGGTACTAACGGTCGCGGATTACTGTTCACATGAACAGTAACCGCGCCCCGGGTGAGGGCCGGCGAGATGGGCCAAGTTGATATGATTACAAAGCCCGTTTGGCTCAAACAAATATGACGCCTTCTTTAGATGATTGCGATCAGTCCAGAAGGAGTTTGGAGGTGAGGCGGATCCGTTGGAAAGAGGACGAAATCATCTTTCCATCAAGTACTCGTGGACCTCCAACGGACGTCGTATGTGAAAGTTATGGGCGTTTGAAGTCAGTCTTTGTCAAGGCTAATTCTGGAGGCCGAACTGGATTCCAAACGGGTCTGCTCAAAGCGCTTGTTTGTCTTGGACCAAAAGTGACATGGTGCTGCACATATAGATATTCCATCATTAGGTAGCATCATATAGTTCATATAATATAAAGACACTCCTAAAAGCGAGCTCACGATAAGTTAAGTGAATAAATCGAGCTCTTGTACTTGGAGCGACAAACATAGCAAATATGGTTGTATCCATAGGAGTCATGTCCTCATCATCCTCCCTTTCTTGAAAACAAAGCCGTCCTCGGCTTTTGATAAGCTGAAAATAGGGTAACAAAGAAGCCAAGGTGTATGCATGGTATATGTATATGTCATCTGTTTTAACGGTTCTTCGTTGTTGCACACTTAATGTTAGAAGACAAAGAACGATCATAAAAGATCATTGTATTATTAATCCAAGAGTAATCATATATGTGAATGATCAAAACAAAATTTCTCACACAACAATTATTGCAACTAGCTTTGCAAATGTAAGTGAAGCGTTTATGCAATTCAAATCTCTGAAATTGTAAACTTGCAGTGGTAGTACATATGGGCAAATCTACAACTTTTGGAATCAAACAACATTCATCCATATAATCATATTTCAATCGAGCAATAGCAAATTCATCTAGCAATGGTGAAAAGAAATGTAAGCTCTTCCATAATTCAACATTTTTATTCAGATTGTCCATACTAGATTGTGCAATATAAGGTGAACACATAGGCATTGGATAAGCACTAAATTTTATTTTCCTCTCAGATTGAACAAGGTTCAGCACACAAGAATTGTTATCCAAAACAACAAGTTTCAATTCATCCATGTGAGCACAAGTTATGCATATTTGATAAACCGAAATTGGTTGTCTATACCATAATCTCCAATTAATTTAAAATAGTAGGTGGAGGTGCTAGAAAAAGAATTTAGAGATGAAAGTTCAAAAACTTTCTCCTAGCACATTCAAACTAATGGGCTCATTAAGCATGATATAGCACAAAGTATTAGCGAGGATATTCTATCAAGTACTTCCTTATGTGTAATTAATTAGACATGTGCACAATTATGAGATTTAAGAGTAGCACATGATTTGTTCAAGTCAACATAAGAAAATTCACAAGATTGCACTACAGTAGGTATATACTCACAAGGTGGCTCTATATCTTGCTTTAGCACCAAATCATCGCTCATCTCTTCAAGCGTCTCGGCAGTATCTGGAGATGGAGTAGGAGCTAAAACAATGTTAGCATTTTTAGTTACCTTAGGTTGCACTTCGCTTGTGACTATGGGTGGTGGAGGTACAAAAGCAGCGTTGTAATTTTTTCTTCATACGCTCCCATGTGTACATGAAGTGGTACTCGATTCGACCACCAATGTTGAACATCACCGATCGATCTTGTCCTCGCCATGCTCATCTTCTCATACGGATCAAGGTCTGTCTTTCAAAGTAGATATCAACATATTAACCCATATAAAATAGTCCAACGGCGTACTCTCTCGGTGAGTGGTAACATGTATGCGGTAGTTGTTTCCTTTGAGTTCAAATCTGCCGTGATGACATAAGTAATCGGCCATCTTCAACCAATCTATCATTATTAGTAGAAAACAAGGAAACAAATCACAAGTATATGTTCCTATCAACTACTAGGATCTGGAGGCTCAAGTCACTGCGCTCAAGCTCTTACCAAGCTCTTGCAAGTTCTTACCAATGCGAGAAAGAAGTGGTACAACCGGTGGTGGTTAGTGATAATCTCACTTGCGATCATTAGCGATTGCGAGGAGCAGCTTTTCTTGAGTTAGTAGGGAGTGGAGCTCGGAATGCTAGTATGTAGCAAAGGAAAAGCAATTATTCAATTCAATATGCAAAATTGAAAAGCGATTCAAAGTACTAGTGACAAGTCTTTGGTCCTAGTCTAAACAAAGTCTAGCTAGAGCAACTCGCAAGAACGACTAGTAGTAACTGATGAAGGCCAAAGCCGAACAATCAACGCCAACGAGCAAAGGATGAAAGCGAGGTAGCTCTGAATTTTTTTCTTCTTCTTCTTCTTTTTCTTTTCCTTCTCTTTTTTTTCTTCTCTTTTTTTTCTTCTTCTCTCTTTTTTTCCCACGAAAAACACCGGGAACTGAAAGCGTTTTTTAGGTTACTCTGATGGCCAACACACTCTGATAACTTGAAACCGCGTCTTTGCATGAGCACTGCCTTCTGATGCCGATTCCTTTTTTTCTCTCTCTCGTTTTAATCCGCACGAGCTCTGAAACCCAAAAGCAGATGGATCCGCTGGGCTCGGCTCGGCGTTAGCTCCAATCTCGTCTTTGCACCAATTGGCTTTGAGATTTAATAAACAAATTGGAACTTGTCTTTGAAATCACGTCGCGAACCGAACCAAAGCAAGAAGGAAATTTCAATTGATCTGCTTGCTTCCGTACCGCTGCGCCGCTAAGATTGCGTTTGTTGTTGAGTAAGGCGGGACGTTCTTTGGCTGCTGCTGCGGATCGAGGCCGACGCTGAAGCGCGACTGGCGCAGATCTAAACAAAGCGCCTGTAGCGAGGCAATGGCCGAAATAGATCTGTTTTGTTGTTTTTTTCCGTCTCTCTTCACGCGATACCACCCGAGAACCCTAATGTCCAAGCGACAACACGCCCTAGTCGATGTGCAAGAAAATCTAAACTAGATCAATCTAGACAGAAAACCAACACAATGACTTGACGATGCAACGACAATTCAACAAAGCAAACTAATAAGAAAAATTGCGGAGGCACAAATTGGTTTGGACGATGATTTTTTTGATGTTTTGGCTATTTAGGACGTAGGAAAAAAATTCTCACCGATGAGCTGTAGCTCGATACCACGATGAACCCTAAGGTTCTATTTGTTGGTCCGATCTTCGATGAGAAGCGATAAGTCCAGTGGCGTCGCTCAACCCTCACGATCTGACTCACGAACACGCAAGGCTCGAAACCACGCAATCGCTGAAGCGATCGACTAGTCGTTATCAACCGTGCCACGAATACGGTTGACTCGACCACGAAGGTCGATTCACGCATACAGAAGAAGCACGCAAGAACAAGATAATAAGCAATCTGAAATTGCAAATAGGATTGAAAGATTTAATTGAATTGGGATTACGAATAAGGATCTTGATTGGGTGGTCTCAAATCGACACACGCATAAAAGATACAAGTTGCGGCGTGGGCAAACTAAACTTAAACAAAATCCAAGGAAAACTAAAGGTGCAAACCTCCTTAAATAAGGAACGAGGAGCCACAAAACTAACGAACTAGCGAGGTGGTACTAGCGTCGCGGATTACTGCTCATGTGAATAAATAACGCGCGCCTGAGAATGGCCGCCGGCAGATGGGCCAAGTTCAAGATTATGATTACAAAGCCAGTTTGGCTCAAACAAATATGACGCCTTCTTTAGATGATTGCGATCAGTCCAGAAGGAGTTTGGAGGTGAGGCGGATCCGTTGGAAAGAGGACAAAATCATCTTTCCATCAAGTACTCGTGGACCTCCAGCGGACGTCGTATGTGAAAGTTATGGGCGTTTGAAGTCAGTCTTTGTCGGGGCTGATTCTAGAGGCCGGCCCGGATTCCAAAACGGGTCCCGCTCAAAGCGCTTGTTTGTCTTGGACCAAAAGTGACATGGTGCTGCACATATAGATATTCCATCATTAGGTAGCATCATATAGTTCATATAATATAAAGACACTCCTAAAAACGAGGCTCACCGATAAGTTAAGTGAATCGTCGAACTCTTGTACTTGGAGCGACAAGCATAGCAAATATGGTTGTATCCATAGGAGTTATGTCCTCATCAAAATGTACAAGCATCGATATGCATCAGACTTCGACGAGGACCATCCGAAGACGGTCTTGATGGGGTAGGATGTTGAAGTCTTTCAGACATTTTTTGGGCGTGACCCCTGGATCTTAGAATTCCGGGATCTCAGGCTAGCCGGAGGGGCTGTTCTTGATGGTGGTCGCAATGTTGAGCTCAGGACCCATTGACAAGGGCGATTCAGAAGGGAATTATCTTTCCCACCATTCTAGCCCTGAAGCTATGGCTCAAAAAGTACTCGGTCCGTCACCATCATCCTTACCGTGTGGTGTACTCCAGATCGTAGAAGCGCTACACGGTGAGGTGCGAGGAAATGAACTATGGATGGAAAGTCCATGCAGGAGAACCCCACGCGATCAATGGAAGGTAACAAGTGTTGTGCAACCACACATGTGCGGAGAGGCGAATCTGTCGAGGAAGCATCAACAGCTCACGTCCAACTTCATTGCGATCTGGCTAAGCAATTGCTTTGAAGCAGCAACCAACTATGTCGCCGATAATGTTGACCGAGTTCATATATGAGATATTCGGGTACCGTGTGAAGTATGGAAAGGCTTGGAGGCCAAAGCAGGCCGCCTTAAAGATGTTGTACGGGGATTGGGTCGAGTCATACACTGTCACGACCCGGACCTCAGGGAAGTCGCGACCCGGGATCACCGAAAGGCACGACCACACGGTCGGACCCGGTCCCGAACCCTCTGTGCACAACCGAGCTAGTCCCAAGAACCAATAGCTAGCTCACACAGTGAACAAAAGTGGTAACATCCATCATCGTATCTTTATTAAAATAACAATAGAGTTGATTACAAAAGGGGCATACAGCCGACAAGAAACAAATACAGTGGAACCAAACGCGGAGTGGTCCACACGATTCACCACAGGCAATCATCTGGAGGTCGCAGCCTAGTCGTCTTGGAGGTCCTCTGGCTCATCGAAGACATCCTCTCCTGCTCAACAGAATCAAGCAAGAATGAGCACAACAACCGTACTCGCAAGTCACACCCGTCAAGTAACAGATTGAATGCAGGCATACAAGGATATCTCAAAGGAGATCTTATAGGGTTGTCTTTGCATAAAGCCAAGTTTCTTTCCAAATAAATGTACTAAGTTTCAAAGCAGTTATACAATAACTAAAATTCATTTTTCAAATCAATTTTATAGTAGGATAATATTCATCAACAAGTGGTGAAGGATACCCTCCTATAACAAGGCTTTGAGCCCAAAACCCATTTGGATAGACATCCTGTAGGATCGGAAAGGCGACTAGAGAGGGGGAGGGGTGAAAAGGTGTACTATCTATTTTTCGCTTTGATTGGATTCAAACATGATATTGACTCCAATAGCTATGAGAACTACGAAGATCAATATATAAAAGCATAGCAGAAGACTTGTACTGAATCCCCTTCAAACCCCCAAGAGAAACGACCGAAAACACAAAAAAATCGCTGATGAACAATACTGATGAACAGTACCAGTTGTACTGGATGAACAGTGCCCGTCGTGCCGCAGTTCGGAACAACTGGATGAACAGTGCCAATTGAACCGCTGTGAACAGTAAAAACAGACGAATGAATAGTAAATAGCCTGAAAACGAAATCAAAAAATTGATGTAACTTTTGATCCGCAACTCCAAACTTCACGAAACTTGAAACACACCTTCCTAAGGATATCAGGAACCTATTCCATGCAACGATCGTGAAGATCCTTGCCAAAATTCTGACCTTTTTCCGTTTGAAGGAAGGTTACTCCAAAAACCGAGTCAAAACCAAAATATAATCCAAACACTTGCTTGTGGGTGATTGATGATCAAGATGATCTTAGATAGTCTCCCACATGTCACAGCAAGTAAGATCAACACAAGAATTCGAGGGAAAACCAACAAGACATCAAAAACACAAAATCATCAAAGAGAGGGAGAGCAAGAACATGAACAAACTCATCTTTGGGAAACTTGCTTGGATTTATTTGAGATAGATGGATATTTATAGCCACTCCATCCTGGAGGACAAAGCTTAACCAAGGAGCACACAATCAACCAAACTCTCCTAAACCCTAACCTCTCATCTTTCTCTCCAAAACCCTAAAACACCAACTAGGGTTCACAAAATGCAAGGGTTGAGGGCTGCTCGACAACACCCTCTCCTATTTATACTAGAGGCTAGCATCTAGAGAATATTCCAATTTGGGCACCCGTCAAGCCCCCACACAAACGGGTTTAACTCACGCACGCATCTTAAAACGTCGTCTTCATTTTTTCTTGATCTAAACCGCTTCTCCTTGCGTCGTCTTGTGCCGCGGTTTAGCCAAAAGGTCACCAAGGCGGTATTTAGGTGAAATTACCAAAATACCCCTTCTCGATCCTTCTCCGAAGACCAAGTCCAATCTTGGTGAAGCAATCGCCTGCTTCACCACGTGTAGGTTGATCAACGACTCTCATCATGTCAGCAAGTCTCTCCCATTCGGCTCCCGCCGAAACCACCATGGCACTTGCACCGATCCCCGCGCCGCTTGGTCCAACCCGTCGTACCAAACTGCTTGTTCGGTCATCCTTGTCTATTCTGCGTCATGCTTGAGTCCATTGACCTCACTCGGCATCCTCGATCGTTCTGAATCTCAGCTCTCCAAGCTTAGTCCCGATCATCCTCGTCGTTGACCGTCGTTGACCTCCAAGCAACCTGCACAACAATAGACCAAAAAATCGATTCCGGGAACAAGTTCTTCACAACTTGACCCACGTTAGTGAAAACATGCATCATGCAACACATATGCACTGAAGCTCATGAACTTGGCCTATTCCAAAGCCAAATCTACAAAATGGCCGACAATCACCACATAAACGGTACTACCGCCATGTTACCAGCGGTACTACCACACTGCGGTCGTACCGCTCCAATAACTGCGGTCATACCGCTTCTCGGAGAAACCCAAAATTCTCAAAAACAACTTCTCTGGAAAATACGTACCACTCCAACCTGGTATTACCGCACCGCGGTACTACCACCATTCAACTTCTTGATCAGATTGGTTTTGCGGTAATCTGTAACTTACTTACTTAGGTACTCGATTATCCTGATACTTTCCTGAAACTTTAATTTCGACAAAACTTCAGAGCAATTGCCAATTGTCTCATCATCCTAAGATCATAAGTATATCTCCATGATATCCACAATCTCCCCTTTGATGAACACATTGGCAATTTTCCAAAAATGTAAGTTTTGAGGTTTGAAATGAAAAGAACTCACGATTTCGCGCAAATGCACAACTTGGTCAAAGACAAGAGAATGCAATGAAAGTGACCAAGTTGGCTTCAGAAAGTATCAGCAAGTGAGATAAGACAGGATAGCAAGAAAGCTTCAAATTCTAAAGAAGAGTCAAAAATCTCACTTAAGGTCCATATGAAAGAACAATTGTTCAATTTGACCTATAATCATTGTGAGGAACCAAGAAATGCAAATGAGATGCTCCCATTCACTATGATCATCCTGAAAATTTTATTTTCTCTATTTCTTTATTTTTACCATTTCTCCCCCTTTGACAATGGATTCATCAAGGTGCATAGAAGAAGATAGAGCATGAATGACATGGAATGTCTGTAATTTATTCATTTTAGCAAAGGGAGCCATGAAAATTATTCAAGATGACTCTACAAGTATTACACCAAGCCATATTATGTGAAGTAGCTATTTCATATCATGGCAAATCATATAAAGCAAAGCTAACGCCAAATGAGCAATAATCTGAGATTAAATGATCGTTTAGTATGACAAGGTGTTCAAGATCATAGTTTAGCCAAAGGTATCCAAAAATGAGTCAAGCCATGTCAATAAACTAAATGGAACCAAGAAGCTATAAAAGAGTCAATTTAGAGCGCTATGAGTTCAATGTTGAATCACTTTGCTCAAACACTTTGAAATTAAGCAAACTTAGCACATTTAGCACTTGCTAAAAATTATTTTTGGTTTTATCTTAGCAAAGCTAGTCCTAGACTAGGAGCCATCCACAACTGCCTCCTAAGGTTCAACCAATTTTCACAATTTGTTTTCTTAGCCTTGTGCTAGATCTCAAGCCGTGCTGCGACCATCCCAAGCAAGAAGCTTAAGATAGTGGTCTAGGTCATCCAAAACTCCCCCTGAGTTCATGCCTAGTGCAATGACAAGCCGTATCATGAGAAAGAATTGGTGAGATCAGTTTTTTCGCACAGAAGAAATCATTTTTCATTTTCTTGACTTAGGAACTAGCATAGCTCAATCTAAAACTCAAATTAGATTCAAGACTCAACTTAGCCTATTTGACATGACATGAATCATGATAGGATCCCTATGACAAAACTATTCACAAGATCCAACAAGTCATGTTGTAATTCAAGTTTTTCACATTTAATAAAGCTAGCATGGCAAAAGCTAAGCTACACATGGAAAGTCATGATAAATCTAGCAAACTAGCACAAGACATGGCAAGGTATAAAGCATGAAATCATGTCACACAAGGATAATAATCAAGGCTCCGTGATCTTATATTACAAAGCAAGTTGCTGATTTTAAAATGCAATATGGTACAATCAATGCAAAAGATCAAACTCCCCCTCAAAACAGGCCAAGAGGACTAATAACCCCCAACTCTCCTGACAAAGAAACAAAACGAGAAGAATCAAGAGCCTTAGTGAAAATATCCGCAACTTGCTGCTCAGACTCTACAAAGTGAAGCACAACATCACCCTTCTCTACATGGTCTCTAAGGAAATAATATCGAATGTCAATATGCTTGGTCCTAGAGTGCTGCACTGGGTTTTTGGCAATGTTTATGGCACTAGTATTGTCACAGAAAAGATGAACACTATCCAAAAACAACCCATAATCCCGCAGAGTAGACAAGATCCAGAAAACCTGATAGCAACTACTGGATGCAGCTACATACTCTGCCTCGGCAGTGGATTGTGCAACAGAGGATTGCTTCCTAGAAGACCAAGAGATAAGAGATGTGCCTAAAAATGACAAGTGCCAGAAGTACTCTTCCTATCCACTCTACACCCTGCAAAATCAACATAAGAAAAAGCCCAAATGGAGAGAGCAGAGTCAGAAGAATATCAGAGTCCAAAGTCAAGAGTGTCCTGGAGGTACCTAAAGATGCGGCCGCTTGCTTGACGATGTGAGGCACGAGGAAGCCGAAATCGAGGCGCGGACACACAACAAAGCTGTATGTCGGCCTCAACATTTGTGATGTAAAGGAGAGAGCCAATCATCTTTGCGGTACTCCTACGGTCCTGAGCTCTCCATCCTTATCGGGATCCGCCGCGGTAGAAGTGGCAATGGGAGTAGACATTGCCTTGCTGCTTCCCATGTCGAAGCGCCGAAGAAGGTCCTTTGTATACTTGCTTTGATGAATGAAGGTACCTTCTTTCAGTTGCTTGACTTGAAGACCAAAGAAGAAAGTCAGCTCGCTCATCATACTCATTTTGAATTCCCTGCTCATAGAATCTGGAAATCTGGATACCAAGTCATGAGAAGAACCACCGAATATGATATCATCCACATAAATCTGAACCAGTAAAAAGTCACTACCATGCCTGAGAGTGAACAAGGTTTTATCTACCATTCCCATTTTGAACTCATTCTTAATCAAGAAGCTCTTAAGCCTATCATACCAAGCTCTAGGGACTTGCTTCAATCCATACAAGGCTTTAGAGAGCTTAAACACGTGGTTTGGGAAGTTGTGATTTTCAAAACTATGAAGTTGCTTGACATAGACCTCTTCTTTTATGAAACCATTGAGGAAAGCACTCTTGACATCCATTTGAAAAAGCTTAAAGCCCTTAGAAGACGCAAAAGCTAGCAAAATGCGAATGGCTTCTAATCTAGCTACAGAAGCAAAGGTCTCTTCAAAGTCTAAGCCTTCTACCTGGGAATATCCTTGAGCTACAAGCCTAGCCTTGTTGCAAACTACCAACCTATCCTCACTTTACTTATTTTTCAAAATCCATTTTGTTCCAATTACATTGTGATTAGATGGAGGTTCAACTAAGGTCCAGACTTGATTTCTTTCAAAAATTTTCATGCTCTTCATACATGGCATTGACCCAAGAGGAATCAGATAAAGCACGAGTAACATCTCGGGGTTCAAAAGACGCAACAAAAGCAGAATGTGCATGAGAATCTGGAGAGATAAACCTGGAGCGAGTAACTCGCTCATGGAGATCCCCAATCATCTGCTCTGGCGGGTGTCGTCGTTGAATATGAAGAGGAGGTCCTGGTCAAGATGTGGCCTCTTCCTCATGAGCTGTGGAGGTAGGAGCAGAGCCACTCAAAGTGCCGGTGAAGGTGGGAAGAGGCTGCTCTCCTGAAGCTGGAGAAATAGAAACAGTCGCTCCAACCATCTCAGGAGTGCCTAGAGGATGGATTGGGTCCTCATCCTCAGAGTCGTCGTCGACGAAGATACTCTCGCGATCACCAATAACCTGTGTACCTGCACCATCGGGTCTAGTACCAGGACTAGCCTAATCAAAAGTGACTTTACAAAATTAAATACACAATAGCCACGAGAATGAGCAAGATATCCAAGGAAAATGCAATCATAACATCTAGATTCAAATTTATCCAAGTTGCCATGTTTAAGAATGAAGCACTTGCAACAAAAAATCTTGAAATGAGAGACTCTAGGCCTATAACCAAATCTAAGCTCAAAGGAAGTCTTACCTATAACAGATCTCAAGAACACCCTATTGGACACATAGCAAGCAGTAGAGATTGCCTCAGCCCAAAACCTCCTAGGTGTGTTGTGAACATCTAGCATGGTCCTAGCCATCTCTACAAAGGTTCTGTTCTGTTCTTCCTTTCTACAACCCCATTCTGATGGGGAACTCTAGGTGAGGAGAACTGGTGCTCAAGTCCTCTCTCAGTGCAGAATGTGGCAAAAGAAGAGTTCCTGAATTCTGTGCCATTATCACTCCTAATGGTTCTCAAAGCTCCAGGGATGTCAACTGCTAGTCTAAGGACCAACTCTCTAAAACAGCCAAATGTCTCATCTTTAGAAACCAGAAAATAGACTCATGAATACCTAGAGAAATCATCCATAATGACGAGCACATACCACTTCCCTCCTCCAGACTGAACTCTAGAAGGGCCAACCGTGTCTAAGTGCAAGAGCTGACCAGGTCCATCAGTCATCACTAAAGTAAGAGGTGGATGAGAAGCAGAAACCATCTTACCATGTCTATAAGGAGTGCACACAAGGTCTCTAACAATCTTAAGCTTAGGCAAACCTCCAATCAAATCTTTGCTCACGATTACGGTCAAATGGTGAAGCCTATATGTAAAAGCCTCACGGTGCCACAACACTAGATCATGAGAGTGCGAAGCCACAAGACACCTAGAAATTTGGAAGAAGAAGAAGATTTGAAATCAACACTAAAGATCCTCTCAAACCTAGAGATCCACAGACATGCTCACCCGAGGAGTCTAGAATTCTACACTCACCACTCTTAAACCTCACTTCTAGACCCTCATCAAGAAGCCGAGAAAGCAGATAGCGATTATACCTCGGCTTACCAAAGCGACGTCCTTAAGCATGAAGTTCTTTGTTGGCCAAGCCTTGTGCCCTTGGTCATCACAGTCCGTAGAAGTATCCCCAAACGTGATCAACTCGTTGTTGGGATGCACATGTGAGGAGGAGAACCATCTAGAATCTCCGGACATGTGTCGAGAACACCCAGAGTCAACAAGCCATATGTCCTCCTTCCTCGCACGACGGACCTCTGAGGCATAGCGAGGAACATCGTGGCTCGATCTTTGGGGTTAGTGATAAAAGACTTGAGAATCGATCTTCGAGTCACACGATGCTTGGGAACGATAGAAAGCAATGAAGAAATGGTTAGAGGGATAATCATAAGAATGCACACGAGAACCACCTAGACCTCTCCAAATCGACCTACCAAAAGATCGGTACTCCCCCTGTCTAGATGCTACCCGTGGTCTCTCCTCACGATATCTTAACCCAAAACGCTGCCTAGAGCCACCAAAGGAGTCAAAGAAGTCCTCCACAAACCTAGGCCTATGTTTAAGGAAAGACAGGCTGCCTAACTCTAGAGACTATAGCAGGTGAAGGAACTCCTCTAATGGTCCTCAAGGCACTCATTCTCTCCTTCCTCTCAATCTTGACTCTATGGAAGCAGAACTCAACTATGTGGCCATCCTTCTTGCAGAAGATGCAATGGTACTTGACCTTTTGAGGGGTCTGACCTGCTGAAACAGAAGCATCTGTCTTACTAGAAGGGGTTTGGGCAAAACCCGCAGATCTAAAGACCACCTTAGATGACTCAGGGGGTTCTACCTCAAACTTGCCACTCTCAACATCTCTCACAACCTTAGGTGGGTGGTTCTTGGAATACTCTAGTGAATTAAATCCTAGGCCACTCTTCTTCACACTCACCTTAGATTGGTCGAGGATCATGTTAAGGTTCTTCTTCCCACTAGAAAATCTCTCAAGAGTCTTTTTGAGATAGTTATTTTCTTTGGCTAGGTCCTTACATGAGACACACCTATTTGACTTGATTGCCCTAGCATGCCTTTCTTTATGAAGAGCTACCTCAACTTTTAAAGCCTCACAAGACACACAAGATGCATTCTTAATCCTACTCACTTGCTCCTTGAATTTGACTCTAAACGCCTTTTGTATCTCATCTAGATTATGTCCAACTTTAATACAAAAGGCACAAAAATTAGAATCAACTACTTTCTTGGATGCAGTCATGGACATGGATTGTTCAATTTTAGTTTTCTCCTCTAGAGTCTTGTTTAGAGCATCATTCTCAATTGTGAGTTTAAGACAGTTTTCACATGAAGTAGTCTTAGAATAAAGAATCATTTCAGACATTTCCTTCATTTTAATCTTGTTATCCTCACAATGAGAGCAAGTGTGACTAGGATCAAATTTCAACAATTCCTTAGTAGCACTATCAATTTCAATTCAAGCAAAGCACAATTTGAGCAAGGTGAAGGAATAGCATCTCAAAGAATCACATCTAGAGCAATAGCATCCAAGCAAACATGACTAGGACTTGATTTGAGAGATTCTAGTTCATCTAGAGCAACTTTAAGTTGATTTGCAATAGAGGAATAAGCAGATTTCAAATTGGTCAATTCATCATGCAAGTTAGAGCAAGAATCACAATTATCAGCAGGATTAATGGATTTGAGCCTAACCACTTCTAGGTTCAAGTTGTCAATCATGACATCCTGTCTCTTAATCATTTTAGCTTGCTTAGTCAGGTTTCATTCAGCAGCAACCAAAGCACGTTTCATCTCATTGAGTGAAGGGCATACCTCGTCGGGATCGCTGAAGGGATCATCGTCGTTGGAGGAATCGACGTCGTGGGTGTCCTTGGCCATGAAGCACATGCTGGCGAAGTCTTGTGCCTTCTTCTTGCCATGGGAGTCCTCCTCATCGTCCTCCGTCCCCGAGCCCACATCGCTCATATCAACATTCTCAAGAGCGGCAAGGACCCGGTTAACGAACTTTCGGTTGTTAGGCTTCTTAGCTTTTGCATCCTAAGCTTAAGGACACCTCTGGAAGTCCTTCTCCTCCTTGCCCTTCAGCTTGGGGCACTTAACCCGAATGTGGTTTGGCTCACCACACTCAAAACAGGTAACAGGGCCACCTCTCCTTTTGCTCCACACCTTGTTGTAGACTCTCGTGAATTTTGTGGATAGAAGAGCTAAGTCATCCTTAGGTAGCTTTTCTAGCTGCTCATCGCTTAAAGAGTGTAAAGCGGACAATGAAAACCCAGATGAGCCAAAATCCAAAGAATCAGAAGAGCTACCCTTAGATGGGTCCACCACTAAAGCCATTGACTCTGTCTTAGGGAGACGCGAGATGAAGTCAATCTCATGCGTCTTCAACCTCGAGTAGAGCTTATCCATTGTAAGCTCACTCATGACAGTGTTATCATTGATGGAAGTGATTTTCATCCCCTAGACTTTCACATCAAGAGCACCCAAGAGCTTACATGCATTATTAGATTCAGTGAACACAAGATCCACAGCACGTAAGTCATGAAGGATCTTGGAGAACCTTCCCCACAACTCATCCAAAGATTCACAGGGCCTTTGTTCGATCTTTGAGTATTCTTTCTTGAGTTGGTTCTATCTTACTTCCTTGATCGCCCTCGTGGTAGTCACGGAGGGTCTTCGGATCTCATGGCGGAACTTCAAATGAGCGATACACTCAGCCTTGGATCGACTAAGCCCTTGAATCAAAAAGTTTTGAGCCTTACTATTTGCCTCTACATCTGGAGTGATCACATCGCCATTGGCTGACACAACATAAGGATTTTTGACCTTAAGCCAAATTGCGTGCCTTTGAGCCTCGATGTAGGCATGCATACGAGCCTTCCAGTAAGCAAAATCTACTCCATCAAACACAGCTAGTTTGGTTAAATACTTGTCAATCGTCATGGCTCCAAAAGACCGGTTAAGATCTATGAAAAGAGCTAACCGAGCTCTGATACCACTTGTAGGACTGAAAAGACGACTAGAGGGGGGGTGAATAGGAGCACTATCTATTTTTCGCTTTGATTGGATTCAAACATGATATTGACTCCAATAGCTATAAGAACTATGAAGATCAATATATATAAGCATAGCGGAAGACTTATCTTGAATCCCTTCAAACCCCAAGAAAGCGGTGAAAACACAAAAAATTCGCTGATGAACAGTACCAGTCGTACTGGATGAACAGTGCCAGTTGTACTTCAGTTCGTAACAACCGGATGAACAGTACCGGTCGAACCGCAGTGAACAGTAAAAACAGGCGAATGAATAGTGAACAGCCTGAAACGAAATAAAAAATTGACGTAACTTTTGATCCGCAACTCCAAACTTCACAAAACTTGAAACACACCTTCCTAAGGATGTCAGGAACCTATTCCATGCAACGATCATGAAGATCTTTGCCAAAATTCTGACTTTTTTCCGTTCGAATGAAGGTTGCTCCAAAAACCGAGTCAAAACCAAAATATGATCCAAACATTTGCTCGTGAGTGATTGATGATCAAGATGATCTTAGATGGTCTCCCACATGTCACAGCAAGTAAGATCAACACAAGAACTCGAGGGAAAACCAACAAGACATCAAAAACACAAAATCATGAAAGAGAGGGAGAGCAAGAACATGAACAAACTCATCTTTGGGAAACTTGCTTGGATTGATTTGAGATAGATGGATGTTTACAGTCACTCCATCCCGAAGGACACAGCTCAACCAAGGAGCACACAATCAACCAAACTCTCCTAAACCCTAACCTCTCATCTTTCTCTCCAAAACCCTAAAACACCAACTAGGGTTCACAAAATACAAGGGTTCAGGGCTGTTGGATAGCACCCTCTCCTATTTATACTAGAGGCTAGCATCTAGAGAATATTCCAATTTGGGCACCCATTAAGCCCACACACAAACGGGTTAACTCACGCACGCATCTTAAAGCGCCGTCTTCATCTTCTCTTGACCTAAACCGCTTGTCCTTGCGTCGTCTTGCGCCGTGGTTTAGCTAAAAGGTCACCAAGGCGGTATTTAGGTGAAATTACCAAAATACCCCTTCTCGATCCTTCTCCAAAGACCGAGTCCAATCTTGGTGAAGCAATCACTTATTTTCGCCATCATGTCAACAAGTCTCTCCCGTCCATTGCTGGCAAAAACCACCATGGCACTTGCATCACCCAGCGCAGCTTGATCCAACGCGCGCAAACTACTGTTCGGTCATCTTGTCAATTCGCATCATGCTTGAGTCCATTGACCTCTTTAGGCATCTCGATCATTACGAACCTCGACTCTCCAAGCTTAGTCCCGATCATCCTCGCCGTTAGCCGTCGTTGACCTCCAAGCAACTTTGCTGACAATAGACCAAGAAATCAATTAAAGAACAAGTTCTTCACAACTTGACCCACGTTAGTCAAAACATGCATCATGCAACACATATGCCTTTGAAACTCATGAACTTGACCTATCCCAAACCCAAATCTACAAAATGGCGACAATCACACAAGCGGTACTCTGCCATGTTTCGGCGATACTACCGCCGCTGCGATCGTGCACTCTAATAATTGTGGTCGTCTGCTTCTTGGAGAAACCCAAAATTCTCAAAAATAACTTCTCACGGAAAACACGTCTGGCTCCAACCCGATATTACACGCATGCGCGATACTCGCCATTCAACTTGCGGTTAGAATCTGGATTCTGTGATAGTACCACAACTTACTTACGGTATTACAGATTATCCACGACACTTTCTTTGAAACTTTAATTTCGACAAAACTTCAAAGCAATTGCCAATTGTCTCATCATTCTAAGATCATGAGTATATCCCCATGATATCCACACATCAAAACCATTTCAAAGAGATCTTTGAAAACAAAACCAACATCTAACTTGGAAGCGGCTTTGCGGCATGTCCTTGACCAGCGGACACGGCTATTCGAATAGTTTACACTCTGCAGAGGTGTATGCGGCTTTACCCGCAAGAGATAATCAACTTATACGTCATCACACACTTAGTGGGTGTGCGGCTAAGTGATTATCACAAGGCCTTTACAATGCACCATTCACCGCAATCCCTCCTCGCTAAGGTTTCGTTTCCTTTGGATAACCATCCATGATTTAAGCCCCTCTTTGCGCGGTGGCAATAAATAAAAGTAGGTCATCAAGACACCCACTGGCCGGATGGAGCGACCACGGTGGAACATTGCAAATTAATCGACCGGACCCTTCCCATTTAGGGCGTGTGGTTGCGGGCGGCATGGCAAAATACACTCGAGACCGATCATAAGCGACTTGGCGACTTCACAGAACCACAGGCATCGACCATAGAAATGGATCGATCTCGTGCATGAACATGCACCCGTCAAACAACAGTTCACGAGTCCAAACCAATTTTCCTTTTTCTTTGCTTTTCAAAACATTTGCAAACTACCACGACAACCCAATGTCATGGATTAAAACATTTAAACGACATTGGTCTTTTGGCGATAAATTCCCAAATCAAAATTTTGGTCTAAGCTTGACTAAGCATAGAGTTTTGAAACATACTAGTTCATACTAATGTACCAACTAGCTCTTTACTATGGTGGCAAGGGAAGGTCGAATCAGTAATCAAGTTGGATGTACAAAGGAATTATGAATAACTATGAAGTTAAAACAGGGATTTAAATTACTTGATTTGAAATAAGCATGCAGTAGTAATTTGGAACAGAAATTAAATAATTTGAGATACTGGGTTCAATATGATCACGGGTGTAACTTGCTTTGCTCGAAGGCTTGAGGATCTGCTTCTTCGGGGTACTCAGGCTCTCCGGAGTCGTTGGAGTCTACACGAGAAAATGAAGCAAATCAAATAAAAACCAAATGAACTCCAAATAAACCAAACTAAAACCACATCAAGGAACGGGAGGAGGTTCAACTGAGAGGGAGGTCCTGAGGAGAAGGTCCTAAGGAGATGACAAAAGGGCATAGGAGGTCCTGAGGAGATAACAAAAGGGCACAGGAGGTCCTGAGGAGGAGGTCTGCGAGAGGGCGTCTGAGGAGGATCGACTACTCAAAATGGTCGTACGAGGAATACCAAGGATACGACTATGCAGCGTAGTCGTAAGAAAAGATACAAAAGGATACGACCACACAACATAGTCGTAGGAATGAATACGATTACGCAACGTAGTCGTAGGATCAAGGGAAAAGAGCAGGACATGGAGGAACTCACCGAGACAGAGAGAGACAGAGAGAGAGAGAGGAAAAGAGGCCGGAGAAAAATGGAGGAGGACAGCGACAACTATCGAAGACGGCGTAGCGCTCCAGCGAACTTCTTGGCGACGAGATGGTTGAAGATGACGCAAGCTTCAGCAGACTCCTTGGCGATGAAGATTGAAGCATAGGAGGACTGACGAAAGCAAGAGAATTGGCAAAAGGTTATGATAAAGGGCTGCTCAGGCTTATATAGCAGGGGAGAGTCACTGGAGGACTCAGAGATGCACACGATCAAGGGCACATGTGACAGGACAAAGCACGTTAGAAGCGGTGAAGAAGATGATGGGAGGCGAGTCTTTGCGAAGACAACATTTAATCTTTGCTGCGTCATTTAATGCGCAAGGACAATTGCGTCCAATGACGCTGATGAGAGGAAGAAGAAGGTGGCGGGGATGACAAGTGGGGCGATCAACACTTTCGGGCGGGTGGTCAAACCAAAGGGGAGGTCGCGACTAAAGGACAAAAAGAGGAGGTCGTGACTCCAAGGGGAGGTCGCGACTAAAGGACAAAAGGGGAGGTCGTGACTCCAAGGGGAGGTCACAACTAAAGGACAAAATGGGAGGTCATGACTCCAAGGGGAGGTTGCGACTAAAGGATAAAAAGGGGAGGTCGTGACCACAGATGAGGTCGTGACAAAATGACAAAAGAGGAGGTCGCGACTAAACGACAAAAGAGGAGGTCGCGACCAAAGGGGTGGTCTTGATCGGAAGGGTGGTCTTTGCAAAAAAGACCAGGAGGGTGGTATTTGCAAAAGGATCAAGAGGGTGGTCTTTACAAAAAGACCAAGAGGGTGGTCCGACGAGAGGGAGGTCTGGACAGAGGGAGAGGTCCAAACGGAAGGGAGGTCTGGACCCTTAGATCCAAACGAATGGAGGTCTGGACCCTTAGATCCAAACGAAGAGAGGTCTAAAGAAAAAAGAGTGGTAGGGAACACGGAGCGAACGGAGAAAAGAGAGAACTCTAACAAACTCGAGAGAAACCGAACTGATTTCGTTGAAGTTTGATTTAGTCATTTAAAGCTCTTTTAAAAAAAAAAACTCAAGTTAAGCTTTGAACTCTCATCAAAACCAAATGATTCCTTTTATTTTGAAAATTCAAAAAGACTCGGAAAAGCCGGGATGTTACAAACCTACCCTCCTTAAGGGAATCTCGACCCCGAGATTCAGACTTGGCTAGCAAAGAGGTGGGGATACTCTGCTTTGAGATCATCTTCTCGCTCCTAGGTGACTTCTTCTTTTGAGTGGTTGCTCCACTGGACCTTGCACGAACGAATGACCCTGCTTCTGGTGACACGCTCTGTGACATCCAAGATCTTGATCATTTTGCTCCACATAGGTGAGGTCTTCTTGAAGATCAATGCTCTTCGGTGATTATGCACGCTCTATTGGGACTCGAAGACACTTCTTCAAGCTGCGAGGCGTGGAAGACATTATGCTTCTGAACAAAGGCGTCAGGAGCTCTAGGCGATAGGCGACCGCACCTCACATCTACAATCTTGTATGGTCCGACAAATCTTGGTGCGAGCTTTTCTCTGATTTGAAACCTTCTTACTCCTCGAAGTGGAGTTACTCTAAGGTAGACAAAGTCTCCTATCTCAAAGGACAAGTCTATATAACGGTTGTCCGCATAACTCTTATGCTGGGATTGAGCCACTCTCAATCGCTCTCTGATCAGCCTCACTTTATTTTCAGCATCCTTGATCAATTCTGGTCCAAAGAACTGGTGTTGTCCAACTTGATCCCACAGGAGAGGGGTTATACACGGTCTGCCATACAAAGCTTCAAAATAAAACATCTGCAAGCTGACTTGATAGCTGTTGTTGTAGGAGAACTCTGCATAAGGAAGGTTCTGATCTCAACTCTTCCCAAAGTCCAAGGCACAAGCTCAGAGCATGTCTTCAATAATCTGGTTCACACGCTTTGTCTGACCATCCGTTTGGGGATGATACTTTGTCTTGAAGTTGAGTTTGGTTCCCAAGGCTTCATGCAAGCTCTTCCAAAATCTCGGCGTGAGCGAGAACCTCGATTGAGATACTATCCTCTTGGAGACTCCATGTAGACAAACAATCAAGACCATATATAAGTCGCCAACTTCTTGCTTTGGTAGATGGTCTTGTGCAGTATAAAATGTGCCACCTTAGTTAGGCGATCGATACTGACCCAAATGGAATCATAGCCCGATTGGGTCCTAGGCAATCGATGATAAAATCCATGCCACTTGCTCCCCTTCCGCGAGGGGCGGCAAAGGCTGCAGCCGAGCGGTGGTCTTTAGTGTTCGGCCTTGACTCTTTGACATACATCACAGTGAGCAACAAACTCGGCAATCTCCCGCTTCATGCCGGCCCACCAAAACTTCTCTTTGAGGTCTTGGTACATCTTGGTGCTACGGGATGAATGGAGTAAGGGCCATCGCCACCCACTCCAGCCCAATAAAGCGAACGAGAGAATAAGAGGTGGAACCCCACCTCTCTCTCCACTTCAAAGTGAAGCAAAAAAAAAGATTTGGCACAAGATTTTTCCATGGGATCCCAACAAAAGGTAATCCCTCACATTCCCCATCTTTTTACAAAATGGATTCGCTTTGTTTCATCCCCATTTCTTGAAACCCTAGATTTTGGGTGACCTAAGGAAAAATCAAATTCAAAGACGAGAATGTACGATTACATATGCCAAAATGTGTCCATTTATGCCTAGGAATGATTTGGGATGACCTACGGTTACAATAGCCAAAATGTTCATGTAATTTTAGGGCTTGTTCTCAACATGTAGCAATGTAATACACTACTATTTGCAATGACAAAATAAACACACATGATTTCGGTGGTTCGTACGATTTTATATGGTTCTGTTGTGCCCATTGCATTGTTTATACCATACTGCTTGCTTGGTTGTTTCATTCATCTATGCACACCTAGATTGTACCGGATGGCAGATGTTGGGTCATCACGTGACAAAGCCAAAGGAAAAAGGGCAATGTATCCCACCATGGATGACAGATTCGTGCCAGTTCCACCTTCAAGGCCTCTCCCAAGGTACGACTACGGGTTCAAGTGTAGGGTTGGGACCGCCAACGACTTTGCAGTTGCAGGAAGTTCTACCGGTGTGGATATGCCAAGGTTAGTGCTCCCCCCAGATTTGTGCTCTGCTTTTGGACTAAAGAAATGTTTTTATCCACCGCAAATGGGGGTTGGATGCAATTTTTACCAGCGGATAGACGGACCAGGGTTCAACTCCAAGGACTGCGTCTTCGAGCGCATTAATAGACCGTAGCATTCACAACAACGCTCCCCAAGTCCTCCTTCGCCAACACCGACACCACCACTGGAGGAAGAAAATGCGGCACCCCACGTTTTTAGCAGCCCTTCCAAGACCACTCCATACCTTCCCAACGAGGTTTACTATTTCCATTGCAAGAAAAACAATAGGTGGTGCTCCCTATACGGACCAAACACTGAGGTGCATTACTTGGCTGAGCTCGAGGAGATCAATCAAAGGGTTGAGGAACGTTTCGCCAAATGGGATGCAAAGGAGAAGGCATAGTGAGAGAAGATAAACAGATTTGGTAGACAACACAGGGTCCAGGAGAATACAGACAGGTTTACATGCAAGATCTCAAGTAAACATAGCATTATTCTGTCACCGTGTTTTTACTTTCCACAAGGCGCTATGTATCTTACGGTTCGGGGAGTTCGTACAACCTATCATTGTACCGTAGCTTTAGTGCGGCAGACATATGTACTTCGCCTAACCCTATGCTCCATGTTGATGAATTGCTCTAGTGGAACTCCTAGTAAAAATTAGGATGTTGGACTTAATGTGTTGCTTGCGTTGTTTAAGTGTTTGATTCTCTCATATTTCAAGATTATTCCTCTTCCCCTAACTGTCCTCCTCAATGGCCGAACTTTGCCACATTGCCACGACCACTCAATCCCCCGCATGGATGTAAAACTTTTGGCGAGAAGGACATGTCGGGACCTCGGATATGCAACTCCAAGACCCTCTGTGTATTCTGAACTAGTCCCAGATCAGCAGCTAGCTCACACAGTTGCAACATTGATGTAATCATATCCATACAACAAAAATATAGATGAAACAGACAAATTAATATTACTTAGCAGCAAAAGGACCTTATGGTCAAGTCTTACAAAGTGACCACGCAGGGCTTAACAACAAAAGGTTACTTGCAGTGGAAACCAAACATCTTGTGGTAGCCATCCGACATGCCCACAGACAATCGAGTGGAGGACGCGACCTAGTTCGCATAGTCTTCGAAGTAGTCTTCCTCGTAGAACTTGGTGTTCCCTGGTTCTTCAGCGGCGACTGATCAACAAATGGCGCAAAGCCGTGAGTACTTAAAGTACTCAGCAAGTCGTAGAGAAATGTATGCAAGTAGTATTCATGCAAGGCTTAACAAGGATAGCTTTATGGCTACTTTGCAGAAAGCAATATTGACAGTAAATACAGTAAGTAGACTGTAAAGCACAATTTAAAATATTAATACATAAGTAATCGAGTTTCTTTAAAGCAACTAGTGAACACCGCGTTCACTTCCCAACCATCAACCAAAATCAACTACTCAGATCCATCCAAACCATTCCAACATTTTTTTAGAAAGTCTACCCCTCGTGTGAAATCACCAGACATTGTCTATAATCGAGGACACGGCTATTCGAATAGTTTTACACTCTGCAGAGGTTGTACAGCTTAACCCACAAGAGATAATTATCTTATAATGTCAGACGTGACACGCTTCCGAAGGCGTGCGACTAAGTGATTATCACAAGGCTTTTACAAAGCTCCGTTTTGACTCGGTTCTACTCGCTAAGAAGTCGTCGTCCCGGCCTCCTCTTGCGCTACTTATCAACCCAAACAAAACCTACTCAAAGCATTGCTAATTAGTTGGTCCGGTCCACCCCATAAATGGACTTGTGATTGCACGGTATGGTCCAGATCAATGACGCACAAAGTTAAGTCCTTAGTGACTACTCAGGCGAGACAACCACATCCCAAAATCATCCCCTTTACTGCACGATTACTCGTCCGAGTAAAAATCATTTTTGGTTTAACCCGACCAAATGGCAACCCTTGCCATGTTACAACAACTTTTATTAACAGTGGTCGCGCCACAGTTCCATATTTCGTTAAGTCAAGTTTAAACACTCAGAGCATGTGATCATGAATTCCATCGTATAGCTAAAGCATGGCTAAACATAAACGATACCCAAGTTGGTACTAAAATATGTTCAACTAAATTTAACCCAACCTATGGTGTCCAAGGGTTCATGTCATTCTCAATTTATCAAGGAGGCATAATGGCAATTAGGTAATTAACTATTCCCGAAACCATTTGCATACAACTAGCCATGCATGTTTATATCAAGCAATATAATTTTATAAATTGGGTATGACAAGATCAAAGGTCTATGACTTGCCTTCGTTGAAGAGTTGAGATGCTTCGGCTGTCGGGTCCAAGAATTCTTCCGAAACGCTAGAATCTATACGCGCGAAAAGAGCAAAATAAATTCCAAAAATTACCAAACTAGAACCAAGTTAAAGGTACTGAATTTATATGAATTTAGAAATTTGAATCACTCGAATCAGAGTTCGAATGAAGGAGAACGGGCACTCGGAAGTTTGAAAACACATAAAATAAAGAAAATCTGGAGTTTCTCCGGTCAGTGGTGGGCAGCAAGCATTAGGACAAATCCCTAAAGCTGTGTACCTGCTCGATTTGCTCTCCTCGTGTCGGCATGTGGGAAGCCAAACAGATCCTTCTGCTTTCGAAGATTTGTGTGGGGACCCATCCTCCTATCCGTCCTCGCCTTCCAGGCCTCTCCGGACCTTGGTTGCTTTTCCGGCCCTGGAAAGTGTCGCTAAGGCTGTAGAGCCTGCTTGCTCTCTACAAGTAAGGCTACCACAGGCTGACCATATCCCTTGATTCATTTGCCCCAAGAGTACCTTACCCCTTCTCCTGGATGAAGGCGCACCCTTTGAGCTATCTCCAGCTGGAGATCAGGTGCCCGCGCGGGTGGAGTTTCACATGCATGCTCCTCTAGCCAACTCCAACTCCAACCCCGGGGGCACTCAGCAGGAGGGAGCTGCTTTACTCACTTTCTCGTGTCGGATCAAGTGTGTGCTGCCACCTCCTATCCTTCCGCCGTCGGAGGTGCAGCAAGCCCATCAGCATGTAATCCCCTCAAGCTTCACTCCTCATCGTAGCGCCAGAATTGCGGCTTCCTCCTCGAGCCGAGCCTCAGCTGCTTGTCGCACTCAGCTATCACTAGCTGCCACACTGGGAGTCGCTTCTGAGTCCACCTCTGGGACAATCAACAAATTTCACAAGATATTTGATAACCCGCTCACCGGCGACCATATCCTGACCTCGCAGCTTTTAGGATGTCGGTTTTCTTTGCCGCTGCGATCTGAGACAACCAACATTTCTTCTCCCGCGGCGACGGTCTCTCCTGTGCTGGCATGTTAGGCTGTTCTTCCCCTGGTCAGAGGTCGTGTTTCATTGGCTATGGACAACCTTAATTGTAATTTCATCTCTTGGAATGTTAGGGGGCTCAACTTGCGGGCCAAGCGGAATGTAGTCAGAGAAACTATAGCTTCTTCGCTAGCAGCGGTCACTTGTATTCAAGAAACCAAACTGTCTGTAATTAACACTCGCCTATCTAATGAAATCTTGGGTCCTTCGTTTGATGGTTATCATTTCCTCCCGTCAATGGATTCTAGAGGTGGAGTTTTGTTAGGTTGGAACTCCCAGCTAGTCGCTTGTTCTAACCCATCGATTCGATCCATTTCTATTACATCGCGAATCACCGCCGAGAAATAGGAGGCTTCTCTTGGCTAACTAACGTCTATGGACCGTCGGAGGATTGTCTCAAGGGTCAGTTCATTCAAGAGCTTCGTGATATTAGTTCCTCAATTTCGGGACCCTGGATGATCTTAGGAGACTTCAACCTTATCCTGCAGGCGGCAGATAAAAACAATGCCCACTTAAACAGACACCTCATGGGGAGTTTCCGTCGAGCGGTAGATGAACTGGAGCTCAAGGAAGTTCACCTCAACGGCCGGGCCTTCACGTGGCCCAATGCTCGGGAACATCCAACCCTGGAGCGCATTGATAAGGCATTGGTTTCCACCGAGTGGGAAGCTCTCTTTCCGGCGGCTTTCCTCCGCGCTCTTCCCTTGACGGCGTCAGATCACTGCCCTCTGCTGTTATCCACAGCCTTCGAGTTTGGCATCAAAAAGGTCTTTCGTTTTGAATCATTTTGGCCAAAGCTCGAGGGTTTTCAAGAAACAGTCAGCAGGGCGTGGAGAGGTAAGGCGACGCTGATTGATCCACTGCGCAACCTCAACTTTCTCTTCAAAGCCACCAGCCGAGCATTGCAAAGATGGAGTCAACGTCGAGTTGGTAACATCCGCCAGCAAATCTTTATGGCAAAAGTACTCCTCGGGAGATTTGACCTAGCGGAAGAGAAGAGGCTACTTGGGTCGCTTGAGCGCTAGTTCCGTAGTGAACTTAAAAGGAAACTGTTGGGTTTATGCTCTCTCGAGCGCACAATGGCGAGGCAACGGTCGCGAATCACTGGCTGCGCGAGGGGGATGCTAACACGCACTTCTTTCATCTCCATGCCAATCATCATCGTCGGCGCAACTATATTGCTCGACTCAAAGTGGGGGAGGATTGGATTCAATCGCACGAGGAGATGTCAGACGCTCTAGCAGCTCACTTTGAAAAGCTCATCGATCAGCCGGTTCATTGCTCCCATTCTCTGGACTTGGCAGCTCTCAATGTTCAGGTCCATGAGCTTCATTCGCTGGAACTGGGATTCATTGAACAAGAAGTTTGGGAGGCAATTAAGAGCATGCCAGCAGAGAAGGCCCTTGGGCCGGATGGGTTCACTTTGATGTTCTATCAGCAGTGTTGGCCGATCATTAAGACAGAATTCATGGCAGCAGTCTACAAGCTTGGTAGCTTCGTAGGCACTAATTTCCACCTGCTAAATCAAGCACTGATCACTCTATTGCCCAAGAATCAAGAACCTCAACAGGCCAAAGATTACCGCCCCATTAGTCTTCTGCATAGCTTCGCTAAGATCTTCTCCAAGATCTTAGCTCGATGTTTGGCACCGGCAATGGCAAAACTAGTTGCGCCCAACTAGTCCGCTTTCATTGCTCATCGCTCGATTCAGGACAATTTTTTCCTGGTTAGCCACTCAACACGAGCCTTGCATCGCCTGCGGAAGCCAGCCCTGCTTTTCAAGCTCGACATCGCCCAAGCTTTTGACTCCGTCTCCTGGCCATTCTTGTTGGAAGTTCTTCGCCGAAAAGGGTTTGGGCAGAACTAGTGTTCCTGGATAGCTATCTTGCTTTCTTCTGCATCCACCCGTGTGCTGCTCAATGGGAATCCCGGTCGCCAGGTCTGGCATGCAAGAGGCCTTCGTCAAGGAGATCCCTTATCACCGCTACTCTTCGTCTTGGTCATGGATGTCCTAAACAACCTCATCTCACTAGCAGATTCCCATCGGCTGTTGCAGCCCCTTGGTCGGTCAGGGAGAATACCTCATCGCCTCTCCCTCTTTGCAGATGATGCAGTCTTATTCCTGTCGCCGATAAGATCGGACTTCTTGGCGATTCGCGTCATTCTTCAAGCTTTTGGAGAAGCCTCCGGCCTCCAGACCAACCTCGCCAAGAGTAATTTTGCTCCAATTCATTGCTCATCTGCTCATCTCCAGCTCATTGAAGAGGAGCTGCGATGCCCTTCGGTCGTCTTCCCTTGCAAGTATCTGGGACTACCTCTCTCTCCGAGGAAACCCACTAAGAAAGATTTTCAACCTCTCCCAGACAAAATTGTCGTTCGCTTGTAGCTATGGCAGTCTCGCATGTTATCCCAAGGTGGTTGTCTCATCTTAGTAAAGACAGTGCTTACTGCCCTCCCTATCTTCTCCTTCTTGGCACTGGAACTTCCCCACTCGGTGATTAAAGAAATTGATAAGGGGTGGCGTGCTTTCTTATGGAAAAGTATCGACACGGTCGCCAGAGGCCACTGCCTTGTCAACTAGCAGTCGATCTATAAGCCCACTTGCTACGGAGGGCTGGGTCTTCACAACCTCAGGGTTCTCGGTCGAGCTCTGCGCATTCGTTGGCTTTGGTTGCAACGTTCGTGGAGTGAGTGGCCGTGGCGTGCTCTTCGACTCGGCGATGGGGCGAAGATGGATCTCTTCGAGCTTCGCTAGAGGTCCGGTTGGGAGCAGCGAACACGCGTTATTCAGTCCGATCGGTGGCTCGATGGGCAAGGCATTATGGCGAAGTCGCCTTCGCTAATTATAGCGATTCCGCTAGCAATTAGGAACAAGCAATCAGTGTCTTAGGCTTTAACTAATAACCAATGGGTTGATGACATCAAAGGAGACCTCAGTGTGCAGGGTGTTTTGGAGTTTCTTCACCTCTGGGACTTGCTTAGGGCAGTCAACTTGGTGCCTCAGGAGGACAACTTTCTTTGGCGCTGGGAGACCTCGGCTCAGTACACCGCTAGATCGGCATACAGGGCCTTCTTCGTCGGTTATGAGAATTTCGCTTGTGACAGGCCCATCTAGAAATCGGCGGCGCCGCTCAAGTGCAAACTCTTCCTTTGGTTGGCGGTTTGCAGACGCTATTGGACAGCGGACAGGCTGGAGCGCAGAGGCCTCCCAAGCCATCGGTTGTGCGTTTCCTGTAGTTCGGCAAGTGAAACAATCGATCATTTGTTAATTGGTTGTGCTGTCTCCGCCCAGATCTGGGCTCGTTTCCTCCCTCTTGTGGGCTTTCAAACCTGCATTCCGGCCGGGCAACTCTCATTAGAGCAATTCTAGCTCTCCGCTCGCATTTCGATCCCGAAGATCCAACGCCAAGGGCTCGACTCCTGCGTCGCTCTCATTTCATGCATGTTATGGAAGGAAAGAAACAATCGCATCTTCAACACGGTGATTTCCTCGATGAACACGCTGCTGCAAGCGATTACCGATGAGTTTCGCCTTTGGCGCATGGCGGGTGCTCGGTGTTTGGCGGCACTGCCTTTTCCGGAGTAGTCACTTTGTAATAGGTCGCCTAGCTCCCATCTTGTTTTGTTTTAGGTCGCCTAGTGCTTACTCTTTTCTTGCTCTTTTTGTTTTCGCTGTAATGTTGTTGTTTGTTGTTCGTTGTTCTTCTTCTTAATGGAATGACATGTAATCCTTTTGCGCGTTTTCGAAAAAAAAAACTTTGATAGCAGGATCTTTAGACTAGCTATAACTAATAGCACATATGCCTCCTTAAAATAGATGCATTTTTAGTAACTAGGAATTAAGAGAAACTTGAGTTCAGCATTGTCCATAAGATATATCTGGGACATTAGACTCCAACCTTACAGCAGAAACTACATTAGCAAATTCAAATCCATAATTCGATCATTCGAAATTACACAGAAGATAAGGAAGACATTTCAATAAGCGCACATATCATGCACTTATCACCAAAAAACAGTGTCATCAAGCAGACAGCAAAGCAGAAGGAAATGCCTTTTGATTATAAATAATAAAAGTTGGTAGCATTAGCTTATAGTGCAATACTTCAGTGTTCTTGATTACAGTTAAAACAAATCACTAGTAGTGCTCATTTGTACACAATGTGAAAAAATACGAATGCAGATAGGAGAGACTTACAGCATGTTGTGCAGAAATTCGCCTTTGGGCAGGCTAAACTTCTTTATGTTGTCCGCCGATGCCGATGCAAATGATTTCCTACATTAGAGAGGTTATTGTAAAGGTTTCCAACAGTATAGATAATATGCAAATGAACTCATGGGTAAAAACTCACTCTTTTGGATGCAGAGCCATAGCCCGAACAGATTTCTTATGGTGTGAGAGTACACAGTCTTCCCTGCAGGGAAAAAAAACTGTAACGGAAAGACACAGGAAAACATTCAGTTAACACTATTGAACTAGATAGTTAAATTACCAGCTACAAGATCCCAGAACTTGATAGTTGAATCATGCGAGCCAGTGACAACTTGTGGATCCTGAGACAGACAAAAGAAAGAATAAATGTTGTGATGAATCATCGGTAGGTACTGTGATAGACAAGGAAATACAACCAAGTAAAAGCTACAATGCCAACCTAAATGATAACACAGTTGAAGACATCAGCGCTGTATGCCCGTATCAAGATCGTTCTTTAACTGCTTCTCATTGAACTTTCAGAAAAGGAAAAAAAAACTCAAATGTGTCAGACACCTGAGATCCACTATAATGTGGCTAGAAATCAACTCCAGCTAAAAGTCTTGACACACCACTAGATGAAGTGAGTAGCAAAACTAAATATTGCAGTGAGTTGGAACAGGTTGAAATGCTTTCTTACCGTAGGCCGAGCAAACACTGAACAGATAGTGTTATCGTGACCAGTTAAAGCAGAGACATGCGCTTTCGTTCGGACGTCCCACACCTATATATGAAGGCAAGTAAAACAAGAACAATATTAGTGCATCGTATGCTGCCAAATTTTCCATAAGGTGCAATTGTAAGAGGTGATTTCATACCCTACAAACTGAATCTTGACCACCAGTCAGCAGGATATCAATTGTTGGATGGAGAGCTAGGCAGTAAACACCACTCAGATGTCCATGATAAGACCTAATAACCTTTAACAGGGAATACAGACAAGATATTATGAGAATGTCAATATGCCATATACATTGCACTGGATTAAATAATTAAAATTTTAAAACTAACCTTGTTTTGTTCAAGATCCCAACATTTTACTTGTTTATCATCACCAGCAGAAAATAAATATGTGTGTCGTTGGCTGACAGCAAGTCCTACATTAATGAACATTGCATTCATCAATTACAAAACTTTCAGTTTGGGACAGGAAAAAAAAAGCATAGTGAAAGGGTGCTGAGTAGACCCTGCTAAGTGCTAACCAAAACCAAGAGAAACTTACCACGAATTTGTTCAATATGGCCAGTCAGTGTAAGCTTTAATGTTCCTGATGCAAGGTCCCATATCTACAACAAGCAGGAGTCACAGGACGAAAGAGTGAGCTATAAAAGAAAGCAGTGTGACATTTTGGGACAGTTGGGCTGTTGTCTTAATGGAGGAGTTAGTAAGAGGAGAGGGAGAAGGGATAGCCTAGAGTGTTCACAGTAGTTGGTTTTGAAAAAAACAAAAACAAAAAATGTAACATTCAATCCATCCAAGAAAACAATTAAAAGATATCAAACAAAACCCGGTTGATGGCACCGGAAGCAGAAACAGCTAATAGCCACACATACACTATTGTCTAGTTCTCCTGGATTTCATCCACAGATTATCAGTATGACTATCCTATTTGGTGCAACATGATTCCTAGAACTGAAGTAATTGCCAGATGCAAATAAAACTTCAAAAAATGCACATAGACACCTGTTCTCAAGCTCAAAACTAGTTCCTAAGCAACTAGTAATGCTATGGGAAATAGTATACAGGTTGTAATATCAACAACAGGAACACCAAAAGAAGCACGAAGAAAAAGGGAAATTTTGAATCATAACCTAGCGGAAAGTGCAAGTCTTGCAGTAACACTAAACTGTTTTTATGGCATGTGGCCTGTCCCCACTTGTCATTGTCATGGCAAGTGGTATTTTGTTGAACTTGATTTTTTTTTGTGCTATGGATAAAAAATCCAAAAAAATGATAATCTATCAAGATTTCAGATGTATGCAACAAATCTCTTGCAAAATATGCTTACGATATTAGAGAAACAGCACAGCTAAAACTAAGAAGCATTGTACAAGTTACCTACGACATTCAGTGATTCAGAAACAGTAGCGTTGAAGTTGAGAAGCGTATATACATTTAATTTCAGTTTTCAATTGCAGGACTAGAGGCTGCAGAGCTCACCTTTATTGTCCTATCAGCAGAATTTCAGTTTTCAATTGCAGGACTAGAGGCTGCAGAGCTCACCTTTATTGTCCTATCAGCAGAACCAGTACAGAACCATTCATTCCCTGGTTCAAATGCTATAGATCGCACCCACCCCAAGTGACCACTGATGACCTGCATACATTTAGAGAAATCATTAATACAAATTCTGGAGAACAAACAGAAAATGTATTTTGTTGTTATTTATTGAGAACCAAGATGCTCTTATAAACCAGTCTACTTCAAAGCGCACATGCAGAAGAACATGGAGGGTTAATGGTTTTGGATGGTATAATGATTCAGACTTCAGAGTGTGGATGTTAGAACTACATGCATGAACAAGATAAACCCTTTCTTCCTGAGCCACAAGACAGCACCAATTTTCCAGAAACTTTTCACTGATGTGCCAAACCAGTTAATGTAATCAACAATATGAAAGACAGAAATTGAATGAAAAATTATGCCCGATAGTTCTTCCAGGGAGCATGCCATGTAGGCCGTGGCCATCTACTTGGTATCCCTTCCATCAGTGCAGATGTCGAGAATCTGAAAGAGATCAAGACATCAGCGATTCACAAGTAACTGGTACCATGCCATAAATACAATATCAGAAGCCAATCAGCCATAGAAGCAAAGACAAGTGAACAAACCTGTCAGATGGCCCAGGAATTGATAGTACAGTTGTGTTTTTGCCCGATACCGCAGAGTCACTAGAGAAAAAGAAAAAAGGAAATTCAGTGCCAATAAAAAAACAGAGTCAGCAGACTAACAACCGGCAAGAGAATATGAATGCACTTACGGTGCTTTTGTTAGCATAAGTGGTGCAGGGATAATGGCACTACTAGTTCCTTCCCTATGACCACCTTTTGTTTCTTGTGTGCCTAACAAGATAAGTGTGAGCTCAAATAAAATGAAATAGAAATATTGATACTGATACTAAGGTTTATTTGTGCATTGTGTGCCTAACAAGATAATTGTGAGCTCAAATAAAATGAAATATAAATACCGACACTAACGTTACGTGGAAGTTCACATCATTCATGGTGCTAGCAATGTATAAACAATTGTGCTAGCAATCCAGCTGTTGCACCTTAAATCCCCCTTATTTCTTCTTTTTCCTAGGGTTCATCACTTGCTGGCATGAAAGCCCGCTCTAGCTAGCCAATTGTTCCCACATACCAAGAGAGACATCAGAGCAACAGATGCTTTCATCTAAAAAATGGACTACAACATTTACCTGGAAGCGCCAACACTGTGGAAGGAGGAGCAGCCCCCTTCGGCTGCCCTCGTCCCTGATCGGTCGGCAGGTTCTTGACCGCACCGTACTCCGCATTCACCTGCGAGAAACCACCCCATAACTAATTTTCAGGGCTCATCACTCAAGCGAATGAATCCAACAAACAGAGAACCGAGATGAGGGCACGAACCTTACAGCCAACACGAATACTCTTGCTGTAGCCCGCCGCCATGAGAATGAGAGAAAACGAAAAGAAGAGAAGCGGTCAGTACAGGGTTAGGGTTTTGGGGTTAAGGAAGAGAGCGAGCTGGTGGTTACCTCTCGGCGTCGGGGGCGAGGAGGAGGGGGTGGGTGGGCGCGAAGAGGTCGAGGGAACGCTTGAGCGACTTGAGGCTCAGCTTCTTCAACGACTGCGGCTCCACCGTCTCGCTCCCCACCGCCATCATTACCATCGCCGCTGCCTCCTCCTCCAATCTCTGCGACAGCCTCTTCGCTTCGCTTCGCTTCTTACTTCCTTGAAGGTTTTTTTTCTCCAATGCTGACGCGTAACAATTTTGATTCTACTAGGGTACTACCCCCAAGACTATTTGATATTCATTATGCAAAGGTAAACCAACAAAGCAGAAGCATCTGATGATCAAAAGACACTTATTGAGAGAGAGAGAGAGAGAGAGAAGTAAATACACATGTAAAAGGATTTTTCAGGTAAATTACACCAAACTGATGCTTACAAGAGCTAGCAAGGAACTCTGGATTGCACTAGCTTAATAATTCTTGCTTACAATTCTACGATGGAAGCTGAAAATCGGAACCAACACCAAACTCAGTCCAGATCCCAAAATCTTATGTACCTGAAGAAACCCAGTGCAGACCCCAAAATTCTTGCTCACAAGGCAAAACTACACCCCTGTATACGTGCCCCCTACCAAAATCTAATGTCCGGATTTAATTAACCATGCAGACCAGATCGCGAAACCTAATTAACTATGATTTAATGGAATTGGCAGGAAGGATTATTCATGCGAAAATTTAGGGAAAGAATAAATAGAAGGCAAGAAACCAAGAACCTGCTGCGGCGTCCTCGGAGGAGAGGAAGAGGCTGCGGCCGTGATTCCAAGACACTAACAACGAAGGCGGGGGCGGAGGCGGAGAGCGGCAGGGAAAGTGGCGACGAACGCCAGAGGGGACGGTGGCGGCGCGAGTGTTCCTCCGCTCCTCGCTGAGTGGGGGCGCGCGAACTGCGACCTCCTGGCTCGAAGGATGAGATGGTTCAAGCTGAATATTCCTCTTTTACGATATATCATCTTGTTCAGCGAAATCGAACGAACTACACGACTCACCTCTTGCTCTTGCTCTCGCCTCCGGCAACGCCCGCGCCAGCCACCGCCACCGTTCCGGTCAACCCGATGAGCTTCATCTACCGTCACCCATATCACCTCATATTTCTGGGCACCCCCAAAACTAATTTTGGTTATAGTCCACGGGAGCTCACGCCATGGTCTTCTTCCCCACGTTCGACCGAAACTATCGTCATCATCGTCGCTCGCCACCCGGTGAGCCTCTTCTTGATTCCCCTTTACTCGAGCATCCCCAGGGCATCTCGTTCCTTCCCTCACCACCTGCTCCCGCTCCCCCTCCTCGTAGTGTCGCTGCCACGATGGACCCATCGTCGGCCTGACTCGATCCACCCCCATCGACATCATCTGCACCAAGGACATTCCCTCACCTCCCTCTTACCCTGTGCGCGCGCTATCCCCCCACCCCCCTCCCTCCAGCGCCGCCGCCGAGAGTAGTTGCGTCGCCGCTGTGGTCTGCCTTCCGTCGCATCATCGCCACCCCCCTTGAACTTCTCTTCCCCGTGGGGACCTATTTTTGGGGTCCTCCCGGCAACTCCCTCTCTGCTGGCGAGCCCGCCCGAGCCGTCTCTGTGCCTCCTCTATTTTCTTTGTGACTCTCTCTGTGGCCAAATTCATCCTCTAACCAAACAAAATCGTGTATCATCTCATCCAAACAACTAAACACACTCTTGTATCATTTCATTCAAGATCATCGCATCCATCTTGTACCATCTCATTCTATTTAACTTCATCCTTCGTCCAAACACCCCTCAAATTGGTGATCCGCCCCGACACGAACAGCCCAGCTAACTAAACGGATCGTGTCATGTTGGTACTATGTGTGCCATGGTGTCCTAGCCCGGACACGATAAGCCTAATCGCCTCCACGCGCAGTCGCGCCCTGCCATGCCTGGCCTCTTTCGGGTCGTGCTGTTCCTAGTTAGGCCGTATATGACATAGTACTGTATGTACCGTGACGGACCAGCCTACTAGGCTAATCCAAACACGACACATCTTATTGGACCGTATCGGGTTGAGACCGGACCAACAGCCCGTTCTTCGAATGTCTGGCACTACCCTTTTGTCCACCTATTTAGTCCATCTCTTTCTAACTTGGAATCAAAGATGTGGTCTGCCTCGTGATACAAAAAGACGAGGCCCACGACCTAGCGCAAGTCGAGCCTAAATGTCGTCCAAATTGAACTAGCCTGTTTGAAATTTTGGGCCAGTCTAGTCAAAAAGCCTGAACGGGCCTAAGACCATTATAGCTTGTTTCGATGCACTACATACAACTTAATCTCTGCAGATTGACAAAGAAAATTGAACTAAAATCTCTTTCAATTTAAAAGAATTTAAAAGGATTAGGTCTAATCTGTCGCTACCCAATCAAGCTAAGGCTTACTACTTTTTCCCGTGCAGATGACTCCACGGTTCGCTAGAAAATGGCCCGGCCCAGAAATGAAATAGGCCTAACCCAAAACTACGGCCCAGCTTGGCTTCGGCCTGAACCAGCCCATTTTGCGGCTAGGCTTCTTCTAACCCTCAACGGCTCAACCCGTCCACGATTGGCTTCGCCAGCGCCACCCACGTCGCATTCCGCCGCCGCCGCCGCCGTCGCACTGCGCTGCCTGCTCCATCACTCCCCTCTCCCCTTCCTTTCCTCTTTCGTCTCCCTCTTCCCCAGGATCTGTGACCCTGTGGCGTCCCAGATCGCCGGCGACAAGCGATCCCGGATCGTAGATCGCGGGAGTGCACCGACCCTGGTAACTAACTAATTCATCCTCTTCGATTGCCTTTGCGCACTTGTCAATCGAATGCTTGTAGAACTTCTCTCTTTGACTTCACATTGGCATTAGTAAGGTTTAGGAACTCCACGGTGTAGTTAGTTAATGCTTGACTCTATTTCCTATATAGTGATTAGTGAAGTGAATTGCCACTCTCTTTTTTTTGTTGGCAATTCTAGATGAGGATAGGCGAGATGTCATGTATATCATTCCCAAAGCCGAAACCTCACGGTCTGGCATGCCTGCCTCTGAATTCTTATGCTTCCCAGTCTTGGGTTGGGTTCCTGCTTCAGCTCACTGAATCCCTGTGCAAGTGTAGTCCACAGCTTTTTCAGGGAGAGTTCTCTCCATCTATCAATCTCTCATGCATGCGGACGCACACGACTGATTCTCCATCTGGATTTGTGGCCTCTCTTAGAACATCTTCCTTTTTTAATCACTTGATTTGATGTAGTTCATCTAGCGAATTCAGACGAATCCTGGCTTGCATGGTTTGGTATCCTTTCATCTTGCTGAGTGGACTAGCACCAATCAAACTGTCTTTCACGCCCAAAACACTCTGAACTTAAGGTTCAACTGTGTTTGTTGGGCATGCTCAAAATGTGCTCTTGGCTTATTGGTCCAGTCCTATCTTGTCTGACACCGTGGTAGCCAAGATGCATTTGCTGAGCTTTTGTAAGCATTAAGTTACTGCTGCTGCAATATGTCCATCCAGATATCCAATTGCATAACTGACTGGAATACTGTTCTCATAGCTCGATGGCTCATTCATTCGCTGAAAGCAGAACTATGGCTGTACAGATCAGAGCTTCTTGGCTAGCATGTAATGTATAAGCGAAATGTCAATATAGTTTTTTAGTGCATCTCTGTCTGTCACGATTATCGATTATCGTAAAATAGTTGCAATATCAGGTCAAGAATCTACTTCCCAGGCAATTTCATTAGTTAAGAGGGTATATTGACTATGGTTTTGTTTGTTTTCTTTAAGCATGTAACTATGTCATGTGTATCTTCCTTATGTCTAGATCTGGGATGAAAACCTATTTATTCCTCGATTAGCATTGCCTAAATATTGCTTTTCATTGTACTGTTTGTGTCCTGGTTTTGAACATCCTCAGCTAATGAATCAGATTGGTTTGCACATCACTGTTGGGTTGTTCACTTCTGTGCTTTGGTTTTGAACATCTGTATGTATGTTGCAACTAGCTAAAACTTCCTTTTTGCTTGTCAACTTGCGGCAGAGAACCCAGCAACTATGGTGATCCCTCCACCAGAAAGGGCTGCTAGAGTCACCCGTTTTCTCAAGCCCTACCTGTTGAGGATGCATTTCTCAAACAAGTACGTATCCGCTCAGGTTATTCATACCCCGACGGCAACAGTCGCATGCTCTGCAAGCTCGCAGGAGAAGCTGCTGAGACCGAATATGGACTCAACTCGTGATGTCGCCGCTGCTGCGAAGATTGGAAAGTTGCTTGGTGAGCGCCTACTACTCAAGGGGATACCGGCTGTGTCCATCCACATGAAGAGAGAGCAGAAGTACCACGGGAAAGTCAAGGCTGTTATAGACTCTGTCAGAGAAACTGGAGTCAAGATGTTGTGATGTTGAAAATGTAGAACTCGGTTAGCATCTGCGCAAACTTGAGCTGTATTTCTGAAGTTTGGAGCAATTCGAAAACAGCAGCAACTTTGGCTTTCTGAATTCAGGGCTAAACGAACATTTTCCAGGTTAATAAGAGGACTTTGTGCTGTTGAATGAGTTGATTTGTTGTGTCAATTGGACAGAAAATGTTGTTCATCTTAATATCTCACATTTAGCCTGCAGTTATCAGTAACTTCTAGGGACTTTGTGCTGTTGAATGAGTTGATTTGTTGTGTCAATTGGACAGAAAATGTTGTTCATCTTAATATCTCACATTTAGCCTGCAGTTATCAGTAACTTCTAGGGAAGTGTATATACTCCCCTGACAGGGAAATGTGCAATTCGCAAAGTAAGCAAGGAGCAGACTGATAATCTGCAGTAAACAGTAGTAGCGCTTCAGGATTTGTGTGGTTTTCCGTTGGGAGACCATACCAGTACTCGTCTATTTGATTTTCTGGAAATGCATCTCTGTTTATTCGGTGGAAGATATTCTGTCGCCTGTTTGCCTGACACGTTCGTTCCATACTTATAAAACTGGTATCGATCATGCTGTGATTTGCATGTTTGTTATGGTTGATCACGACTGGCGAGCGGGTAGGCACGCAGCCGGATACGACCTGTCCAGATGCAACGCCACGCTGCCGACCGCCTCCACCAGACGCCCCCTCCGCCGCGCCAAGGGGCGGATACCCCCGGGCGTCCTAACTCTCTCGGTGGAATCTGGCTGATCCGCGGGGCTCACCGCTCCATCCCTTTCACCGTGGGAAAGAGAGGCAAAAAGCTCTGCGCAATGTTTGCCTCGCGGGCAGGCGGCGCGTGGACCTTGTCCATGTGCATCAGAAGGGAAAGGGAAATTGGACGCCGTGTGGTGCGGGAAGATCTGGGGTTGGTTGATAGGTGGTCGGTGGATGGCTGCCTCCGTGAGACCTGAGAACTACACGGGACCGCGTCTAGCTTGTGTTAAGTCTCACATTACGGTTAGAATGGCACTGTTGTACGATAAAATAGTAAAAATAGTCTTTTTGAATGAAATAGCAAAAATAACAACTGTGTCGTGCTCAAAACCCACGTTAGTGGACCTACCTGTAGGTTATAATCTAAGGCTAAATATGATCTAACGACATTAATCCTAACTGAGCCTAGCTCAGTTGGTGGGAAGGTGTGGATGTACACCCCCACCACCCAGGTTTAGTCCTCTTCTAGGTGAATTTGGGTGTCTATTTGGCTGTGTGCATCTCTAGTTGGTGCAGAGACCGGGAGTTGTACTTCCATTCTAAAAAAAATCCTAACTCAATGTTGAACACCTATTCTAATTCTTAGAGCGGAAGCAATTTACATACCAAAGCGCTGACAACTAAGATAAGCATATGCAAGCACACCAGCGCCTGCGCATGGCCATGCCAATCCGGTGCTCCTGAAATAGAAAGCACAATTAGAAATGGGCAATCAAGTGAATCAACAGCTGATATAAGACATGGTACGGTAGAAGGGTCATGACAGGTAATGGTTACCAACCTCTTTGTTCTGTGAAAGAAAAGCCTCTGAATTAAACTTCATCCAGAATCAGCACCTCGAAACCTTTCCATAAATCCCTCAAGATGTCAAAGTACCTCCTTACAGCTTAGACACTCATACAGGCCACCATAAAACAGGATGTGAAAATGGACACCTACACCACAGAGACGAGATGGAGTGAACAAAGCAAAGTCATCGAAGAGAAGAATATGTGGAATTCCTATTAGGATTATTTTTATGAGTAGATGGATTTCAATGGAAGAACGATTTACTGATGGCAGGTGAAGCTCTAATGGTACATGTGGACATCAACAAATTTGAACAAAAGAAATGAATAATGACTTCAATAGAAGAATGGTTCACTGATGGCAGGTGGGACTATCCTTTAGTTTCCTATTGGTACCAATACTAAAACCTTTTGGAAGTGCTCCTTCAGTCCTGCCTCTGCAACAAAACATGACATGGCAATATTACGTGGACTAGAGCAAAGACACTAAAATGGGAAAATGTAGAATTCGTTGAATTATTCCACAGGGCAAATATCGCTTAGCAGCGGTGAAAGCTCACTGTTTTGTAATGCTACTCAATTCTTGCACCTAGCCTCTAGATGTACATTGCGTGGGTAACATATGGTGTACATGCATTACTACATAAAAATCGACATGCATATTCTCTCTGAAATGAAACAAAACACAAATGTTGTTGATTAATTATGTTATATAGAATGGTGTGATGTTTTGCTTCTACTGAAATGGCGGCGACGAAGAGGTGGCGCTGGTGAAGAGGAGAGGCGAAGGAGGAAAGGGAGTGAGTCTTGGGGAGGCGACGTGACAAAGAGGGAGAAGGATGTCTTGGGGAGGGAGAGGGGCGACGGAGGAGGAAGTGGGAGGCGTGGGAGAGGAAAGTCGAGACAGAGAGCGAGAGGAGCATAGGTGCGTGGCATGGGGCTCAAGCCACCGCGTGAAGGAGAGAGGGGTGGGATTAGGGTTGTTGATCAGGGGTTCACGTTAGGCGTCTGATTTTGATCCAATGTAATCATTTGTGTTTCGCTGGCGTGTCCATCATAGTTGGAGGCCATTTTCACGCCCTCTTATATTAGTTAATAATGGAATAAGTCCATTTTACCCCCCCCCCTCGAACTTTCCAAAAAGTTCACTTAACCCCATCAACTACAAAACTTATTTTTTTACCCTTGTAATATTTCAAAACCGAGTCAAATAACACCTGAGGTGGTTTGGTTGATGTGGGTCCATTCTAGAGCTATTTTGGTCATATGGACATCCATGTCATCTTTTAGTTCCACTCACATGTACAAGCCATATGAAGAAGAAAGCAGGAGGAGGCGGCTGGGAGGTGGCACCAGTGACCAAGAGGGTCCACAGGACCATGGGGAGTCAAGGGTGGCGGTGGCACTCCTAGAGAAGGCCCATGGCGGTAGGTAAAGGCGGCGGCGGTGATGCTAGGGAAGAAGAGGGACAACGAAGGGGTGGGGGAGGGACAAAAATGAGGTGAGCACATACATCTAGGGAGTGAGGGGAACACAACGGAGTAGTTAGTGGGGCGGGGATGAATCGAGGAGGGCTGCGGCGGGGACCCGAGACAGCGAGTATCTGACTTAGCGGCGATGATCCGTGGAAAGGGCCCAAATGTGTGATGGGGAAGGATTGAGGAGGTGTAGTGTAACACCACGGCTATTTGGAAGTCAAGATGTCACCTAAATACTCTAACATACAACCACAATGCGGAAGAATTTGAATAAAATAACATCTCTGGCGTTAATAAATCAACCATACACATGGAGAAGGTATCCTTCCTTCACCATCTAAATTTATTTATTACAGTTCATCATTAATCAAGGTTCACAAGATAATAAATCAAGCGTAACATGGAGAAGGTATCCTTCTTTCACCATTTAGAATTATTTATTACGTTCTTCAATAATGAATGAAAGATGGAACTATATTATAATCTTGAACTTGAAAAGGATGATGTGAATGAGTAGTGTGTGTCTACTCCTCCCAAGTGAGCCAACATCGGTGTTTACCTATAAAACAACAACGCAAGAATGAGTCCAAGACTCAGCAAAGCTGATGAGTAAATGGAACATACAACAATCATTAACAATCCAATATCATTGAACATTATGAAGAAATCACAAAACTAGTATTTGAATGAATGGAATGAATGGAGTGAATGGAATGAAGGGACTACACATGCATATCTGGTATTGCTAGTGACACACCCGTCGGTGTTACTTAAACCCACATTTAACAAAATGCGAGGATCCAAGTCCCGTATGAAGAACGTTTCATCACGGGTGTCCCAAACGCCCACATTGGAATGGTGGAGCCCACATTGGAATGGTGGGTCTTATGTGCCATCTGGAATTGATGGGTATTTTAATCCACTCCGTGGATGGAACATGAATAATGAATGCATGGAATGAAATATGTATATTGAAAAGACACGCTCTCTAATCATGGAGATAACACACATATGGAAGGAACATGAACTTAAATATTATCATGGATCTTAGAAAAACACAGGATCAACATCAAGCATCCAACATTTCCTAATTATCAAAACATCAAAGTACTTACCTTCCGCGATGCGACGCGTTGGCAGGAAAAGATGATGCTCCTAAACCCGAAGCTTCACCTCCTAAACAATTAAATAACTGAAATAAGGATACGATGAACACGACATTACTGAATAACGTTCTACAACGCTTCCGGCGATTCAATATTTAACTAGAAACTCTAAACTAAAACCAACGCATTCGCCCTAAACCGCCTCGGACAGCAGCACGGTAAACAGAATAACTCTTGATCTGGAACTCGAATGAGGTGAATCCAGTTTCTGTGGATTCTTAACTGACAAATATACAATACTCTAGTTGACAAGATAATCTAATTCGGCCAGATTAGTACGTCAACAGACTGATGAACTTTCAGCACAAAAACTGTCTAACAGAATAAATAGCAGCACTAAAACGATCATAACTTTTAATCTATAACTCCGAATTGATCATTATTTAACAATCTGGAAAGGTTATCAAATTAAATACAATAACCTAGTTGGGTGAAAACCCAGATTCGTCCAATTACAATTTCATAATTTACGAAATAACAAAACAGATTAATCTCGTCAGAAATCTGGATAGCAGATACTAAATCTATCATAACTTTTGACTCGAACGTCGGAATCAAGTGAACTCGGTGGCCACAGAAAGTTAAGAACAACCTCTAGATATCTCTAGAAGATCAAAACTATTTGTTCGGCATCTAAGAACGCGAAACAGTCCGCGCAACATACTGGACAGATTTGATCTAATGCAGACTGACTTTGATCCAAACGATTCTAATCAATTTCGCTTCTACGATCAAACATAAAACAACGATCAGCGATGGTTACCCTTGGAGCACCAGGAACACGAAGATTGAACCGTGGAGAAGTCCCCGCCGTCTTGATCAGCAACCCTTATGGCACCAATCAATCCTTTGGGAGGCGGACAGAACAGAGATCAACACCGGGGAGCTCGAGGAGAATGGGGTCTTGCACGGGGCTTGGGTGGCAGCAAGGGAGGTGGAGAGGCACTGTTCACGGGGTACTGTAGCAATGGCGGCTCTGTAGCACGCCGTGCTACAGTACCCGCCCTAGGGTTTCCTCTTTTATTGGTGGCGGTCCTCACGGGCCTCTGGGCCAAGGCACGAGGCCCAGTTGCCGAAGAATTGCAGAAACCCCCTCTAATCCTCTGTTAATTCTATTTTTTCTAGTTGGTCATTCTCCCTAATTCTTTCGTTTCACTTAAATAGATTTGGGGTATTACATGTAGGGATGCTCCGGGTGAAAGGAATCGGCGGGGAAACTCATCGGGTGAGGAATGGCGACGGCTACTTTGGGTGGCAAGGGGAAGGTGTCGGGGTTGTTGGCGACGATGCGTGCATAGGAGAGGATAAGCCCCTAGAGGTGGGTGATGGAGGTGGCGGGGCGTGTGCAGAGGGTGGCGTCGCAGATGGTGGAGTGCTTGCGTGCCTCGTCGGCGGTGCGACGGAAGGCCGAGATGAAAGGCGATGACGAAAGCGAAGAGAGAGGAGGAGGCGGTTCGGGAAGGAGGCGATCGATGAGGAGGCGCTCGGAGGCGGTGGCAAATCTAGAATGAAATAGAGGAGAGCTCTCTTGTTGAGACTATAGTACAATATAAGCATACTAAAGCTACATTTACTGGTCTTTTGCCTTTAGAATGTCAAATTCATACATGAATAGAAAAATGACAAATTGAAAATGTACAATACAACAAATTTAGTACATCGCTCATGGATAATATGCCCCAAAATGTCCATAAATGCCACTGGAAGGATCAATGTGAGCTCAATGAGGTGATACATCAATGCTGGATCTGCAATAATATCATCTAGATTAAATTTATGCTGAATCTTTTTTGCTTCAGTTCTGCTTTCTATAGTTGGAGGGTTACTGCTAGTTGCATCATTTGAGAAATATTTGTGCAAAGTTCACTTCTCCATTTTTGTAAATCTAAAAAAAAGTAAACAACAACCAGTCAACCACTAATTAAACAAATTGGTTAATCCGCTGCTGTCATGATGTTCACTAATAAATCAAACAACTTTTGCATCAAATCATCAATCACAATTAAACATTTGCAATTTTGCATCAATAATCAATTCATGATTCATCAATCTTCAAGACTCAAGTCAAGCGCCTCAGTCAATCACTCAATCTTGCAACAGACAAGCAAAATGAGGAATTTTTTGGGAGAGAAACAAACTCACACTCACACTCACTTACTCGGTTACTCACTGGCTCTTGCCTCACTTGCCTCGCCGGTCTTGAAGTCTCCCAAAAATTCCCCTTGCCTTGGCCCTCACCCGATCGGTAGTCGTGAGTCGCCCACGGCCTCATGGCGCCCGCGGTGCAACGTCGAGCCTCGGAGCCTCCAGTGACCAGTGGTCCCCACTTGCGACGCCCGTCGCTGCGCCGTGGCGTGTCGAGGATTGAGTCGCCGAGACGCGCCAGGCTGCTGAGTGACGCCGACCACCTCCTGCCGCCGACCGCCTCCCCCTTAGGCCTCAATGAGTCTCTCTCGATTTCTCGAAAATATGGATCTGGGGTCTGAGGAAACCAGGTCTGAGAGAGTGAGCACTAAGCAGTGAGAGCTTATATGTTATTTGGGCGGTGGCGGCACGCGGGCCTTAAGCCCCATGCCTGGCAGGAGCGGAAGTCAGGAAGACTTTCTTCAACCTCCGGGAGACTCGCAAGACGCAACTCCTTCACTGACCTCTCTTCAACCTCCAACTCGTGGCATGCCCTGCATGGGTGCTCGATGGGTACTAGGTTTAGGGGTCCGGTGGTGGGGGAGGGTGCTCGAGCACCAGTGAACTTGTCCTGCTTTCGGAGGTGTCGCGGAGGCGGGAGACGCGACTCGGAGGAGCTCGGCTACAATGAGCTCGAGGTAGGCAACGATGATGTCGGCCTTGGTGGTGGCGAGTCTTTGGAGTGGCGGCAATGGCGGCGCAGAATGGGGAGGATCCATGGCGCGGGGGGTGGTGAGGCAGAGGAGGCGTAGGTGGGGGCGGATGGGGAAGCAGAGGAGGCGGAGGTGACGACGACTAAGCACATGTGAAGAAGATGGGAGGAGAGAGAAGAGAAAGAAAGAGAGGAAGAAGAAGGGTGATTTAGGTGCAACATAGGCAAAACCTTGTCACGCATGCAAACTCGCCCAACCAAACAGCCTAAAAGAGTTAAGTGACCTGATTTCGAAAGATTAGGGGATAAAAAACCAATTTTGTAGTTAAGGTGATTAAGCAAGCTTTTTTGAAAGTTTAAGAGGTTAAAATGGACCTATTGCGTTAATAATTAATTAATAATATGAGCACCGCGATGTTGAGATATGGCTAGTATTGTTCTTTAGTTGATGTTTAAGTAGGCAATTAGAAGGTGGGAGTTGAACCATTCCAAATGGAGCGAGTGGACTTGGGACTATTTTTCAAGAACCAGTCCACTACCATATCATTGTCACGGTACGCCTAACCGTAATCGTTACTAGTATTTTTTTTACCTCGAACACGTGGAACGTTGATAAATACTAGTACTCCACGCCACTACCTACCGAACAGAGAAGAGCAAGGCAATTTCGCTGTTCAGAAACCAAACAGGACTTGGATCGCTACTCTGCCCTGCTCCCAGTTTTTAGCCGCGCATCGTTGTCCGTAGTTCGCGTGAAACGCGTCCACCGACGACTAGAAAACAAAGAAACAAATCACGCGACCATATCAAGGGGGACCGCGAACCCGCGGCGCCGTTTCCTGCTCCGCACGTGCCAGCTCGCCGCGCATCCACCCGCTTCCACGACGGTTCCCAAAACCCATGAAACCGAGAAAAGCGCAAAAACCCGCACCGTTCCGCGCTTTCTACCCGCCTGCCCCTGCCTTCCCGTCACTTTATATTCCACGCATCCCCTGCCTCATTCGTCCACTCGCACCAATAACCAACACATCTCACGCGAGCACAGTGGAGGGTGGTAGAAAGCCGGAGCAGCAGAGCGAAGCGCCGTCACCCGTCAATCTGTTAGACTGAGAAGATCCGATGGCTCTCGCTCTCTCCGGTTCTGCTGCCCGCGCGCTGGCCCAGCTGGCCCCGAGGAGGGTACGCGGCGGCGGCGGCGTCCGGGGCGATGAGGCGCGCCGCGGACGGCAAGGCGGCCGGCGAGGCCAAGGAGGCCGCCGCGGCCGCGGAGGTGTCGTGGGTGCCGGACCCTGTGACCGGCCACTACCGCCCGGCGAACTGGGCCGACGTCGACGCCGCCGACCTCCGCGCCGCGCACCTCACCCGCAGCTACGCCAGGGCGTAGCAGCGTAACAACGACCCGCTCAAGCTCTTACCCGATATAAACCTGCTACCGTGCCACGTATTCGTCCGCCGACTACGACGACACGCGCGCACTGGTTCCCGATCGATCGCCACGCAGTCAACGGTGCATCATCTTGTGCGGGAGATATGGAGAAAGAGCGGTCTCTGGTCTTCGTCGTCGTCGGTTTGGCGCCGGTGTCCTTCGCTTTCTTGCGTGTGTGCGTGTGGGCAGGATGCCCTGTTCTAGCTAGTGTGTTCTGGTACCCAGATGTAACAGCGAGCAGGGTTTTACTTTTACTTTCACCACTACTCTAGTAATGAAAGAAGCCGCGGTTTTCTTGTTCCTACGTACATGAGCACGTACGTCCCCCTCCTTGTTCCCAGCCGAAGTCTGATTTGAGCCTTTTTTTAATATATTTCGTACAATTCCCCCTCCAGGCCGTGTCTGAAAAAACAGAGTAGTCACTCCCATCGGTTGTACCAAAATCTCTCGTTGCAAGGCTAAGCGTTCATATAGCGATGACTGATGAACCAATACGTGGATGAACTGGAATTGCAGTGGAACATACGTGCACAAGTTAGGTCGCGCTGGCTGTTGCCATCCGTGAACCTTATCTTGGCGCGCCGGCGCATGGACGACGATTGTTCGATCGAGCGTCAGCGCCAGCGGCCACCGGTGATTCCTGTCCCCCTCGCGGCAGCGGCCGGCGGGAGCGGGTTGTCAGATTCTGAAGACTGAAGTTCAGTTCAATCTGGCTTTGTGAGTTATTTCAGCTAGTGAACGGGGTGGATGTCTTGATACCCTTTCGGTTAAGGATATCTACCAGCCCTTATTTTTTGTAGGATCGTATAACACAATCAAAGAGAGGTGAATGATTGTACCGATTTCTTGCTTCCAATTCAACCGTTCTCGCCGTGCGTTGATCTTTTCACACACAGCTCAAACAAGAACAAACTTGAGACAATGCTCAGATAAACACGTCGCCGGCGAAGACTATTTGGAATAGATCTGGGTGTATTTCTCAATCTTGTTACGTATCGCAAAGCACCATTCACGGTACCCTTCAAAGCTCTCTTCAGAAAATTTGTCTCTACAAGCTCATAAAAACCACGGAAAACACTTCCCTCTGCCTCCATTTATAGGCAGAGACTCATCCGTATCCTAGCGACATGGATACAACATCCTATCTCTTCCGAGAATCAAGGAACCTGAAACCCTTCCAAACACGGGTTTTCCAATATCTCTAAACCTTCCAGATATGGAATACTTTCTATATCTCATCACACATCGTAAGTCTTCAGGACTGCACCTCCCGAAGCTTCTCCATGCATCATCATCCACTTTTGATCTTCACGTGCTCCAGCGTAAGTCCGACCACCTCGTGACATCCTTGACTACCTGAACCTCATATTTTCCCATCCTAATCCGGGTCTTCCTTGTCATCGACCATGATCGTCTTCACGCTCAACCTGCACATGCAAAGACCAAAGAACATATTCCAAGCACAAGTCCTCCAACTTGACCAATATCAGTTCACACAAGCATAACACACTCTCAACCATCGATAAAACACTATCCAAAGCATCCTCGAAGTCTACGACCACTTCAAAAAGGTTCGTGACCAGTTCCAGTAGGTCTACGACTACCTCCAAGACGTCTACGACTACTTCCAAGACGTCCACAACCAGTTCCAGTAAGTCTACTACCACCTCCAAGACGCCCACGACCAGTTCCAGTAAATCTATGACCACCTCCAAGAGGACTACACACTGTAGCACTCGAAACCTACGACTACACACGTAACACTCGAAGCTACAGTACCCGTAAAGAACAGTATGAATAGAACACGAGCCACAGGACTCGAAAAGACCTCCTTAGGGGTGGTCCTGGAAGACCTCCTAGGTGGTCCTAGAAGACATCCTGGGTGGTCCTAGAAGACCCCTTCAAAGACCTCCTAGGTGGTCCTATGAAGACATCCTGGGAGGTCCTGGAAGACCTCCTGGGTGGTCCTCTGAAGACGTCTTGGGAGGTCCTGGAAAACATCCTGAAAGATGTCCTGTGAGGTTCTGGACGACCTCCCTTTTTGCAAAACCACTCTCTTGGCCTTTTTGCAAAGACCACCCTCTTGGTCAAGACCTCCTCGCTTCTGATGCACAGAAAACCTTCTCGCTCTGATACTCATGATGAGCAAGACACGAAAGACCTCCTCGCTCTGATGCTTAGTGCTACTGATTGCTCGAAAAGACCTCCTCGCTCTGATGCTGAAAAAGACCTCTTAGGGAGGTCTGGAAGGTCTGGAAGGTCGAGATAACCAGGTGGAGGTCTGAGTGGTCTGATGAGTCCACACAGGTGCTCCTAAGGAGGACCATGAGTGGTCCTAATGAGTCCATGTGGGTGCTTCGAGGAGGACCTTGAAGACCTCTAGTGAATCTGAAAAGACCTTAAACCAACCACCCAAAGCGGAACAACGGAACCTTCCAACAACAGCAAATTTCAATGCAATCTAAGGGTCAATTATTCAATAGTAAAAACCACGACCACGCCCCATGGTCCAACATTTCTCTATTCTGTTAAGAGGCTCAACGAAGCGTTATGATCTGAAGTGAGCATTGAAGATCTAACGGCTGAGAAGGATGCAGTAGTTTACTGTTTATTGTTTTAGTTGTTCTCCATTCACATTCCTTTGTAATTTTCATTTCTTTGTCTATGTTAGTATTTGGTATTTGCTTGTGCGTATAAAAAGCCATGGTGATGTAATAGAACGATTATCTATCGAAATGGAATCCTAAGTAGCTACTCACTTTCCCCTGCTATCTCTGTTCTTCGTTTCTTCCTTGTTCTCTCTTTTCCCCCCAAATACTTGGTTATCTGAACTTTGCCTTGTTCTGAATTTGGGGTCGACACTATTGGATCCTGACAAAAGGTATCAGAGCCGGGTTAATCTTTGGCCTAGATTGGAGTTGTTCACGAGTGAAATAGTAGGGTTTGAGAGAGTTTTGATTTCTCTCCATAAAATTCCCGATCTATTAGAGGAGTGTAAACCAAGCAAGATCTGAAGGTGGTCAAACAAGTGGCGAGGAGAAGAAGGTTTAGAGACGCATCTAGCGGTGATGTGGAATAAATCAAAGGAAAGATTGTGGAGATGAACACTCAGAATCAACAGCTAGGAGAGAATATACATCAGCTGCTGATCCAGATGCAAGAAAATGCCACTCACATGCAACAACAGATGGATAATTTGGTGAATCAAGGTCAAGGAGAAACCAGAGAAACAATGGTACCAACAACGGGAGCCGAGGTTGTGGGAAGTCATTTGGGACAGCAGTATACTGGGGAGAACATCAGTATTCATGACAGAATAGCAGGCACTCCGGGAAGTGGATATTCCTTTGCTCCACCCTTGCCACGCTCAGGTAACAGTAGTCCTCGGTTAAACCCTACGCTACCTCCCATGGTTTCATACCCTCCATTGCTATCAAATCCATCAATAGTAGTTAACTCACAAGGTAATGGGGAAAATACTTTTGGGCCACAGTATATTAATGCAACAAGCACATTTGGAGCTCCTTTCGGGTATGCATGGCCTCCACCACATGGTGTCCACATCACTAGACAGGATTCACAGTGGGTTCGACCTCTTGAGCCACAAATGGGTCAATATGGTCATGGTAGGGAGAGGAATTACTATGGCCAAGTCTTCAATAAGGGGCCAAAACTAGAATTCCCAAAATTCGATGGTGATAATCGAGGCATGGATTATGAAGGTGAGAGGTGTTTTGAATTGTCGAGAACCCTGGCGAGGAAAAGGTACAAGTGGCGAAATATATTTTGTGGGAGGGTAGATCAATGGATTAGTAGTAATAGCATTGATACCTTGGGCATGACCTAGGCACACTTGTGTGGTCTTATTTGCAAAAGGTTTCTTCTTTGGCGAGAATCGATGTGGTGACACTTTCAAGAGTCTCCAACAAGCTGGAACTATGTTGGGTTATGTTGATAAGTTGGAGGAAGTGATGGCGATGGTGAAAAGGAGAAATTCGGTTTGAGGAAGAGTACTTTCGGATTTCTTTGTGTCTAGGCGAAGAACTATATTAAGGTACCATTGAAATCGCTTGGTCTCGGATCCTTAGTGGATGCATACTCTCATGCTAGAAATTATGAAGAACTACCCTCGTACAAGAAGTCAGAATTATGGCCAAATTATGCAAGAGGGAAGAGTGGTTATCAGGGAAGCAATGCTCTAAGAGGAAGTGTGACTTTTAGCAAGAAGGATAATGGAAGTAAGGGTGCAACAACACCTTTTCCAGGATCAGATAAATGGAGGAGTGGAAAGTGTTTTAAATGTCAAGAACCATGGGTTCCAAGACATCAAGCAGTTTGCAAATTTAAGAAACATATACATCTTATAACTATTGATGATGAGGAAGATGACTGTGAAGGTCACCATGAGACCAAATTCACTACATCACCATGTAGCCCAGAACACATCACGGATGATAACACAAATGAACAAATATCTATGCATGCAATCTATGGAACAAGTACTGCAGCCAGTACTTTTACATTGAGGGTGAAAATAGGAAGATGTTTCACCACTGCTTTGGTGGACAGTGGGAGCACCACCACTTTCATGACACCTGAGGTAGCTTTGCAAGCAGGCTGTAAGGTCAGTAATCATTCACCAATTCAGGTAGCAGTGGCTAATGGAGGTAAATTGGCAAGTGAAGCTATATGTCACAACTATTATTATGTTATTCAAGGAAAAGAGTTTGTCTCAGATTTCATATTGCTATGTTTAAAGGGATATGATATCATTTTGGGCAGTGATTGGATATTCAATCACGATCTGTCGACATCAACTTAAAAACTAGGGAGTTCAGTATCTGCAAGAATGGTGATAAGACAATAGTGTTCAAAGATGAAACCAAGCCAGAGATGGATTGTGTTATCAACTCACACAAACTGGTAAAAATGATGGACAAAGGAGTGGTTGGAGCAGTCATATATGCAAAGGAGATGATAGTAAAGAAAGGGAAATGTGTCGCGATCACGAATTGCAAGAAATCTTGAACCAGTATCCTGAGGTATTTGTAGAACCAAAGGAGTTACCACCCAATAGGTAATGTGATCACACCATCCCACTCAATCCTGAAGCTAAACTAGTTAATATGAGACCTTATCGGTTACTTCATCACAAGAAGGATGCCATAGATCAATTGATAGAATAGTTACTGAAGGCTCAAACTATTAAACATAGTGTCAGTCCTTATAGCAGCCATATTAGTGAAGAAAAAGGATGGCAGTTGGAGGTTATGCATAGATTACAGGCAATTGAATGCATACACTATTAAGAACAAATATCCCATTCCTATAATAGATCTGCTAGATGAGCTCCATGGAGCCAAGTATTTCTCAAAATTGGATCTTAGGTCAGGGTATCACCAGATTAGAATGCATCCAGAGGATATATACAAGACAGCTTTTAGCACTCACACTGGACATTATGAATTCCTTGTAATGCCCTTTGGACTCACTAATGCTCCAGCAACTTTCCAAGCCTTGATGAATGAGTTGTTAGCCAAATATATCAGCAAGTTTGTTTTGGTATTCTTCGATGACATATTGATATACAGTGCAAACTTGGAGGAACATAAGGAACATCTGCAAACAGTGCTGATGGTTTTGAGTAAGAACAAGCTATATGCCAGGTTGAGCAAGTGCATCTTTGGGCAGTTGCAAGTAGAGTATCTGGGGCATACAATCAGCAAAGAAGGAGTGGCAACTGATGCCCATAAGGTTCAAGCGATGAGATTGGCGGTCCACGAGAATATCCACACGGTGAGGATTCTTGGGATTATCTGGGTATTACAGGAGATTTGTGAGGAATTATGGCATTATCTGTAAACCCATGTTCAATGCATTGAAAAAGAATGCTTTTCACTGGGGAAAGGATCAACAAGAATCTTTTGATAAGATTAAGGAGTTACTAACCAGTGCACCGGTTTTGGCCTTGCCAAACTTTTCTAAACCGTTTGTGTTGAAGCGATGCTAGTGGTTATGGATTGGGAGCTATGCTAATGCAAGAAGGAAGGCCTATATCATTTATGAGTAAGGCTATTGGACCAAAAGCATTGCTATGTCAACCTTATGACAAAGAGGCTATGGCAATTTTAGAAGCTTTAAAGAAATGGAAACACTATTTGGTTGGAGCCAATCTCATTAGCAAGGCCGACCAACAAAGTCTAAAATATATAAATGAGCAGAGATTGATTGATGGAATCAACACAAACTCTTGATTATATGGAATCCAACACAAACTCTTGATTAAGTTGATGGGGTACAATTACAAGGTGGAGTATAGGAAAGGAAAGGAGAATAGAGTTGCTGACGCTTTATCCAGAATTCAACATACACTTCAAACAATGGCCCTTACAGTGGCTGTCCCTCAGTGGATCTCTGAGATACTATTGAGTAATCAAGGGGATGAAAAATGTCAGGAGTTAGAGGAGAAGTTAAGAATTGATGCTAATTCAGTCCCACCTTTTACTTTGCATAGTGGAATTATTAGGTACAAAGGGAAGCTTTATGTTGGCAGTAGTACCAATTTGAAGGAACAGTTGTTGATATCATTCCATGCATCAGCACTAGGAGGGCACTCTGGAGAAAGGGCAACATATCAAAGGATGAAACTAATCTTTTATTGGCCAGGAATGAAACATATGGTGTTGGAATTTGTCAAGCATTGTGCAGTGTGCCAAAAGAATAAGTCTAAAAATGTTCCCTACCCTGGTTTGCTTCAGCCTTTGCCTCGGCCTGAAATGGCTTGGACCCATATAACTATGGACTTTATAGAGGGGTTGCCCAAATCTGAAAACAAGGATGTAATTTTGGTAGTGGTGGACAGGTTTACTAAGCATTCCCGTTTCATGTCATTAAGTGATCCCTTCACAGTTAGGGATGGCAACAGGGCCATTCCCCGTCGGGGAGTGGTGGACCATCCCCATCCCCGTGACAAGAAAAAATCCCCATCCCCATCGTCGGTTACTATTCTTCCCGTTCCTGTCCTGTCGGGTTATGGGGCCCCATCCCCGTAAATCGAGCCTTGCCATTTACGGATTTTGACCACACACACAACCATGTAGCAGGGTCAAATAATGAAATAAGTACATCATGTTTACCTTTTTACATTTCTGACTATTCTTGCTTGGTATTTTCCTCTATCCCTCTTCCGACTTTCACCAACTCTAATCTTTCTTCTTTCGTAAGCTTTCTTTTGATGTGAGCCCGGGTAATAAAAGTTTATATAAGTCGAGTGTGTGTGTGTGTGTGTGAGAGAGAGAGCACCTCGAGCTGAGATGGATCAACCCGTTTCATACTAAGCTGATCAGAAGAAGGAATTTTAAAGGTTACTGATTTTGTGTCACCACCCTTGCTTAGTCCATGTTGAGCCAAAGCCGACTTTGCCTCTTTCTTTGCTCGAAATTTAAAAAATCAGTAAAATATCCATCTAACGAGTATAGAAGCACAATTTAGCTTTAGACATAAGTAACTTCACTCTTTCGATAAACATGTAGGAAGGCATGTGGCTTGAACGAACTTTAATTGAATGACAACGTGTCGATAAAATGGAGATCTATTAACTATCCGGAATTCACGTACCTTGAGCTCTTTGATCGCTTAAAGTCTTCATCGAGAGAAAATTTTACCGGCTTCATCGATGATACACTCGGTTAATTTGGGCTATGCACTATGTTATCGGGGGCCCATCGGATGCTGGGGATGGGGAGGCGGGGAATAGCCACATCCCGCCAAACCGATGGGGAATGTTTTTCATATTAATATCCCGTGGGGAATGAAGTAGCCCCAAACCGCCCCTAATAGGTGAATTCACAGCCGGGAATGGGGAATGGAGCCCTATTGCCATCCCTATTCACAGTCCAAACTGTAGTTGATTTGTTCCTAGAGAACATATACAAACTGCATGGCCTTCCTATGGTGATCATTTCATATAGAGATAGAATCTTCACAAGCACCTTGTGGCAGGAGTTATTCAAAGCATTGGGAGTGAAGATAAGGCTAAGTAGTGCATATCACCCCAAATCGGATGGGCAGACGGAGAGGGTTAATCAATGTTTGGAGAATTATCTAAGATGTATGGCTTTTGTTAGTCCTAAGAGGTGGCATTCTTGGTTAGCACAAAATTGAGTAGTGGTATAACACTTCTTTTCATACAACATTGAATATGACCCCTTTGAAGCTTTACATGGAATGAAACCACCTCAAATCACTGAATCCTTGCTTCCAGATTTTGCTCTTGATGATACAAGAAGAAGGTTGCGAGGGAGAACTCGCCTTTGAGGCTATTAAGGCACAATGGGAAAAAGCTAGCTCAAGGATGAAGTATTATCTTGACAAAAATAGAAGCGAAAGAGAGTTCAAGGTTGGAGATATGGTATATTTGAAGTTTCACCATACAGGGCATAATGCTTTAGGATTACACAATTCACTAAAACTTCATTCCAAGTTCTATGGTCCTTTAGAGTCCTAGAAAGAATCGGAAGGTTGCCTATAAGTTATTGTTGCCATATGGAAGTCTTATACATCCGTGTTCCATGTGAGCAGTTAAAGAAACATTTTGGAAGCGGGGCAATACCGGCCAAGAGCTACCATTGATAGATACTAAGGGAAATGTGTTAGTTGAACCAATTGTAGTATTAGAGCGAAGGGTCATTCCCAGGAACAATGATCCGATTGTCCAGTGGTTAATTCAATGGGTGAATCTTCCAAGAGAGGCAACTACTTGGGAAGATGCTAGTTTCATTGCTAGAATTTTTCCAAATTTTCATCCTTGAGGACAAGGATGTCAGGGAGAGGGCAATTGTCAGATTCCGAAGACTGAAGTTCAGTTCAATCTGGCTTTGTGAGTTATTTCAGTTAGTGAATGGTGTGGATGTCTTGATACCTTTTCGCTAAGAAATCTCTAGGCCCTTGTTTCTCTTTTACATTAAGAGGCTCAGCGAAGTGTTATGATATGAAGTGAGCATTGAAGATCTAACGGCTGAGAAGGATCGATGGTTACTATTTATCGTTTTAGTTATTCTCCGTTCCTGTTCACCGTGATTTTCTCCATTCCTGTTCATCGTAATTTTCTATTTCTTTGTCTCTATTAGTATTTGGCTGGCCGCGCGTCGTATAAAAGTCGTGGTGATGTAATAGAACGATTATCTATTGAAATGGAATCCTAAGTAGCTACTCACTTTCCCTTGCTATCTCTGTTTTTCGTTTCTTCTTTGTTCTCTCTTTTCCCCCCAAATACTTGGTTATCTGAACTCTACCTTGTTCTGAATTTGGGGTCAACACTATTGGATCCTGACACGGGGTGCTATCGATCGAGCGTCGCACCGTCGCGTATCCGATGAAACGAGAGATGAAATCGTATTGTACCCCACACGGGACAAGAGAAAGTTTATCGGGCACGCAGACTCGATGTGCGCTCATGCACGAGGATCTCTTCACGAATGGAGCAGCTATTACTACTGCACCAACTTGCTGATCTGTTGCAACGTGCTGGCGATGCAAAGACCTCGGCCGATCGCCAACACGTAGATCATCTGTAGTAACTCATCGTCCTATAGTACATGCTAAACACATAAAAGAATGCCATATGGTATGAGTAGGACTGCTCAATGGCGGACCCAGGATTATATTTTAGGTATGACGGAGTCGCAAGGGCGGAGATAGCTAAAGGGCATTGTTGATTGGTAGCTACTGATTTTGCTCGACTACCTACATCACCATCATTTTTGTTTCAATTACAGCGCAGCATTTTCCCTATCAATGTTGAATTGTTGATTGGTAATCAGTTAGGCCTTGTTTAAAGTGGATGTAATCCGAAAATTGAACAATTTGCACACAATTTCTTCCTAGTTCCTACTAGTCCCAATTCTCGCTATAGACTACTGAGAGATTTGAGAGGAGGGATAGAGTACTTACAGGCTTGCCCTCGGCTCTCGCCGCTTGATTACCACCCACGGGCCATGGCCTACAAGCTACCTCCCTTGCATTGTTAGCTGCCCTTGAACCCCTCGGCTCCTTGCTAGTCATAAATTGCGCTAAGACATTAAGCGTGATTCTTTTTGCATGTAATTGAAAGAAATGTGATGCAACAAAACTCTCAAATGCAGTTACATCGGTGTTCCATCTACATTCTTTCTCCCTACTAAAAGGGATTTAAACACAGGAACCCGCATATGCATAAAACATATACCTAGCACCCGACAAATTGCAAAATATCTAATTACCACTCTGATTCTTGAAACATATCAAGATGCGAGGCATGTGGCAAAAGAGCTCGAGATCAACATCTTTGTAATAAGCTGGAGATCTTTGTTGAATGAAAGTAGCCTATGAGGTGGAGATTCATAATACGCAAGAAAAATGAGAAAGAAGGTGAGTTTGCATCTCATATCAACATTTCACACCTTGACTAAGTGGAACCATATCACAAGACCTACTCATATGTGTGTATGTATCTA